>PVIW01006407.1:0-87576 GCA_004026585.1 Noctilio leporinus | reverse complement strand
AAGCAAATTTAGCAAAATAGCTGGGTATAAAGTCAATATCCAGAAATCAAAAGCATTTTTGTATACCAATAATGAAACAACAGAAATAGAAGTGAAAAAACAAATCCCATTTACCATAGCAACAAGAAAAATAAAGTACCTAGGAATAAACTTAACTAAGGAGGTCAAAGACCTGTACTCAGAAAACTACAGAACAATGAAGAAAGAAATCAAGGAAGACACAAATAAATGGAAGCATATATCATGTTTGTGGATGGGAAGAATTAACATCATTAAAAGGTCCATACTACCCAAAGCAATCTACATATTCAATGCAATCCCAATTAAAATACCAATGACAGACTTCACAGAAATAGAGAAAATACTTCCAAAATCCATATGGAGCCAAAAACGCCCACGAATAGCCACCACAATCTTGAGAAAGAAGAACAAGGTAGGAGGAATCACAATACCAGACTTCAAACAATACTACAAGGCTACTATCATCAAAACAGCATGGTACTGGCATAAGAATAGACATATAGATCAATGGAACAGAATAGAGAGCCCAGAAATTAACCCAAGACTCTATGGTCAACTAATATTTGACAAAGGGGAAAAAAATATCAAATGGAGTAAAAACAGTCTCTTCAACAAATGGCGTTGGGAGAACTGGACAGCAACATGCAAAAAGATAAAACTAGACCACCAACTTACACCATACACCAAAATAAACTCAAGATGAATAAAGGATTTAAACATAAGCAGTACCACCATAAAGGTCCTGGAGAAAAATATAGGCAGTAAACTTTTGTATATCCTACGCAAAAATATGTTTACTGATACTTCACCAAGGGCAAAGGAAATCAAAGAACAAATCAACAAATGGGATTATATCAAATTGAAAAGTTTCTGTTCAGCTCAAGAAAATATCAGCAAAATTGAAAGGGAACCAACTGTATGGGGAAACATAATTGCCAATGATACCTCAGACAAGGGCCTGATCTCCAAAATATAGAAAGAACTGGTGCTACTCAACACCAGGGAGATAGAGAGCCCAATTTAAAAGTGGGCAAAGGACGTGAACAGACAACTCACTGATGAAGATATACAGAGGACCCAGAGGCACATGAAAGAATGCTCAACATCACTAGTCATCAGAGAGATGCAAATTAAAACCACAATAAGATACCACCTCACATTTGTCAGAATGGCAATCATCAACAAATCAACAGACAACAAGTGTTGGCATGGATGCGGGGCAAAGGGAACCCTTATACACTGTTGGTGGGAATGTAGGCTGATGCAGCCACTGTGGAAAACAGTATGGGGTTTCCTTAAAAAACTACAAATGGAACTGCCTTTTGATCCAGCAATTCCACTACTTGGACTATACCCAAAGAATCCTGAAACACCAATTCAGAAGAACCTATGTACACCTATATTCATAGCAGCACTATTTACAATAGCCAAGTGCTGGAAACAGCCTAAGTGCCCATCAGTGGATGATTGGATCAAAAAACTTTGGTACATTTACACAATGGAATTCTATATAGCAAAAAGAAAGAAGGAACTTGTACCCTTTGCAATAACATGGATGGAACTGGAGAATATTATGCTTAGTGAAATAAGCCAGTCAGTGAAGGACAAATATCATATGATCTCACCCATTACGGGACAATGATGAACAAAACTAACAACAAGCAAAACAGAACCAAGTATATGAATACAAGGAATAGGCCTTCTGTGGTTAGGGGGAAAGGGGTTGGGGGGAGGGGGGAGGCAGAGGTAAGAAAGGGGAGCAGCTTAGACAAGAACCTAGTATAAAGGAACCATGGACATGGACAACAGGTGGGATGGACTTTGGGGGGAATGGGTGGGTGGGGAGGGGGTCAGAGGGGAGCATAAGGGGGATGGATGTAATACAACAACAATAAAAAAATTTTAAAATGTTGATTAACTTGATTGTAAAAAAAAAAAAAGAAAGAAAGAAAAGAAAACCCTATAGATTCCACTAAAAAGCTACTCCACCTAATAACTGATTTTTGCAAAGTAGCTGGATACAAAGTCAATATCCAGAAATTGAAGGCATTTTTATACACCAACAATGAAACATTAGAGATACAAGCTAGACAAAAAATCCCATTTACCGTGGCAGCAAGAAAAATAAAGTACTTAGGAATAAACTTAGCCAACGAAGTGAGGGACTTGTACTCAGAAAACTACAGAACACTGAAGAAGGAAATTAAGTAAGATACAAATAAATGGAAGCACATACCATATTCATGGTTGGGAACAATTAACATCATTAAAATGTCCATACTATCCAAAGTCATCTACAGATTCAGTGCAGTTCCTATTGAAATAGCAACATCATATTTCACAGAATTAGAACAAAACATAAAAATTTATATGGAATCAAAAAAGATCTCAAATAGCTACAGCAATCCTGAGAAAGAAGAACAAAGTAGGAGGAATCACAATACCAGACATCAAGCTATATTACAAAGCCACAGTAACCAAAATAGTCTGGCACTGGCACAAGAACAGACAAACAGATCAATGGAACACAACAGAGAGCCCAGAAATAAACCCAGGACTCCATGGGCAACTAGTATTTAACAAAGGAACATAAAGTGGAGTGCAAATAGCCTCTTCAACAAGTGGTGTTGGGAGAACTGGACAGGCACATGTAAAAAAATGAAACTAGACCACCAACTTACACCATACACCACAGTAAACTCAAGATAAATAAAAGACTTAAACATCAGCAGTCCACCATAAAAGCCCTAGAGGAAAACATAGGGGGAAAAAAAAAAAAATTGGAGATATCTCATGCAGCAAAACTTTCAGTGAAATATCTCCCAAGACAAGGGAAATAAAGGAATAAATAAGCAATGGACTATGTCAAACTGAAAAGTTTCTGCTCAGCTAAAGAAAACATCGAGAAAACAAAAAGGGAATGAACCATATGGGAAAATATATTTGCCAATGACACCTCAGACAGGGTTGGATCTCCAAAATATGTAATGAGCTAATACAATTCAACACCAGAGAGACAATCCAATTTAAAAATGGGCAAAGGATCTGAACAGTCACTTCTCCAATGAAGACATACAAAGGGCCCACAGACACATGAAAGAATGCTCAACATCACTATCCATCAGAGAGGTGCAAATTAAAACTACAATGAGATACCACTTCACACCTGTCAGAATGGCAATCATCAACAAATCAACAAACAACAAAGGCTGGTGAGGTCGTGGAGAAAAGAGAAGCCTGGTGCACTGCTGGTGGGAATGCAGACTGGTGCAGCCACTATGGAAGACAGTATGGAATTTCCTCAAAAACTTAAGAATAGAACTACCTTATGACCCAGTGATTCTGCTGCTAGGATTACACCCAAAGAATCCTGAAACACCAATTCAAAAGAACCTGTGCACCCCTCTGTTCATAGCAGCACTATTCACAATAGCCAAGTGCTGGAAACAACCTAAGTGCCCTTCAGTGGATGAATGGATAAAAAAACTTTGGTACATTTATACAATGGAGTTCTATGCAGCAGAAAGAAAGAGAGAACTTCTACCATTTGTGATAGCATGGATGGAACTGGAGAGTATTTTTTATGCTTAGTGAGATATGCCAGGCAGCAAAAATTAAATACTACATGTTCTCATTTAATACAGGAGACTAATGAGCAAAAAGCAAGCAAACAAAACAGAACCAGAGACAGGAATACAGGGAACACACTTTCAGTATGTAGAGGGGAGGGGTGAAGGAGGGGGAGCAGGAGGCAAGGAAGGGGAATAGTTTAATCAAGGAACTAGCATCAATGGCCCGTGGACACAAACAACATGTGGGATTGACTGTGAGGGAGATAAGGAGGGTGGGGAAGGGAAGAGGCAAGGGGGGAAGATGAGATGAATATAATATAACAATAAAAATATATTTAAAAATGAAAGTTTATTCAATAAATGATATTGGGAAATTTGAAGAGGTATGTGCAGAAAAGTGAAACTAGACCACTTTCTTACACCACACACCAGATTTAAAGTGAATCAAAGACTTAAATGTTAGACCAGAAACTATAAGAATCCTATAGGAAATATAATCAGAAAAATTTTGGACATTACTTGGAGCATTTTTTTTACCAGCTATATCTTCCCCAGGTAAGAAAATCAAAAGAAAAACAAAAAGATATTATCTCATACCTGTCAGAATGGCTATCAACAATAAATCAGCAAATATCAAATGGTGGCAAGGATGTGGAGAATGAGGAACCCTTTTGCATTGTTGGTGGGAATTCAAATTGGTACAGCCACTGTGGAAAGCAGTATGGAGATACCTCAAAAATAAAAAATGGACAACATGTGAAGATTGACTAAGAGAGAGTGGATAGGGAGGGTGAGTCAAGGGAGAGTAATGGAGGAAAAATGGGATAAATGTAATACAGAAACAATAAATTTATTTTTAAAAATTAAAAATGAAACTGCCTTTTGACCCATTGATCCCACTTCTGGGAATATATTCAAAGGAGCCCAAAACAGTAATTCAAAAGAACATAAGCACACCTATGGTCATTGCAGCATTATTTACAATCTCCAAGATATGGAAGCAGCCTAAGTGTCCATCAGTAGTTGAGCAGACAAAACCACCATGGGACATTTACACAGTGGAATACTATTCAGCCATAAAAAGGAGAAGCTGTTACCCTTTTCATCAGTAGAAGAATCTGGAGAACACTGTGCTAATTAAAATAAGCCAGTCAGAGAAAGACAGGTGCCATATAATTTCACTCATGAGTAACATCTAATGGACAAACTGAACTAACAAGGGAAACCTGGACAGACTCATGGATGAAGAGCAGGATGACAGCTAGTGAGGGTGGAGGGAGTCCTGGGTAGAGGAATTGAGCAAAAGGAAAAAGAACTCATGGGCCTGGATAATGGAGTGGTGACTGCCTAGGAATAAGGGTGTAAAGGGACTAAATCTTAATGTAAATAGCACAATAAAGATTTTTAAATAATAAAAGAAAAATACAAGTTCTATTTTTTTTCTCCTGTTACAATGGAAAGACTGAATAAAAAACTGTGGAACATGTACACAATGGGATATTACAGAGCAAAAAGAAAGGAGGAACCTATTTGTACTTCCTTTTTTTCTTTACAGCCAAGTAGTATTCCATTATTTATGTACTTCTTAGTCACCTCACCTCTTCACTCTTTCTCCCATACCCACTCTAGCAACTATCAAACTGCTCTCCATATCCATAATTCTACCTCTGTTATTCTTGTTTGCTTAGCTTGTTTTTTATTCAATTGTTGATAGACATGTATTTTTGGCATTTTATGGTTCATAGCTTTGATCTTCTCTTTCATAAATACATATCCTTAACATTTCATATAATAATGGTTTGGTGATGATTAATTTCTTTATTTTTTTTTTCTTATCTATGAAGCTCTTTATCTGCCCTTCCATTCTAAATGATAGCTTTGCTGAGTAGAGGAATCCTGGCTATAGTTATCTGATTTTCATGGCTTTGAATATTTCTTGCCAATTCCTTCTAGCCTGCAAAGTTTCTTTTGAGGAATCAGCTAACAATATTATGGAAAGTCCCCTGTAGGTAACTAACTGCTTTTCTCTTGCTGCTCTTAATATTCCCTCTTTACCTTTCTTTAACCTTCAGAATTTTAATTATGATGTACCCTGGAATGTGCTTCTTTGCATCCATCTTCTTTGGAACTCTCAGGGCTTCCTGGGTTTGCAGGTTCATTTCCTTCACCAAATTAAGGAAGTTTTCTTTCATTGTTTTTTCAAATAGATTTCAAATTTCTTTCTCTTTCTCTTCTCCATCTGGCACCCCTATGATGTGAATGTTGGAATGCTTGAAGTTGTCCCAGAAGCTGCTTATACTATCCTCATTTTGGGGGCGGGATTCTTTTTTCCTCTACTTTTTCTGATTGGTTGTTTTTGCTTCCTTATGTTCCAAATCACTGACTTGATTCTTGGGTTCATCCACTCTACTGCTGTTTTTTGTTTGTTTGTTTTTAATTGTTCTTTATTTCACTTAATATATCCTTCATTTCTGACTGGATATTTTTTGTGCTGTTGAGGTCCTTACTAAGTTCCCTGAGCATCTTTATAACCAGTGTTTTGACCTCTGCATCTGATAGATTGCTTACTTCCATTTTATTCAGTTCTTTTCCTGGAGTCTTGATCTGTTCATTCATTTGGTCCATGTTTCTTTGTCCCCTCATTTTGGCAGCCTCCCTGTTGTTGTTTTTATGTACTAGAAGAGCTGCTATGATTTCCTGTCTTGGTAGCATGGCCTGATATAGTAGGTGTCCTGTAGGGTCCAGCAACACAGTCTCCCCTACCACCAAGGTTTGGTACTCAAGGTATGTCTTCCATGTAGTCTGAGTACACCCTTCTCTTATAGTTGTGCTTTCATTGATATTTACAGGTCAGTGGGAGGGATTTACCCAGGCCAGTCAGCTGTAAGTACTGGCTCTGACCACTGACCACCAACCCCCACCCTCAAAGGAGCAGCAGCTGTGCAGGGGCAGGGTGGTAGTGCTCTGATGTGGTCTGTAACCATCCACTAGGTGCACAGGTTCTGGGTCCTCCTAGGCAGTGCAGGTCAATGTCAATTCCCACCTTTGTTCTGCCTGGGGCTACCCTGCCTGAGCTATAAAGCAATCTGAGATGGCTGCTTCTTGTGCTGGGCACGGAGAATCCTAGGAGAATCCAAGCCGTGAATATAGGCTGGCTATTGTTAGTGTCAGGCCTGGGGCCCAGAGATATAGGGGCTAGAGACTCACTAAGGCCAGCTGTTGCTTGTTTGATAGGATTTAGGAAGTTGTGAAGCATGAGCCAAGACAAGCCATTCATATGGAAAAGTCACTGTTAACAGTTTGGGTGGGCTATAAATTGGGTGGAGCTGAGTCAAGGGGATCTCAAGTGTTGGGGCAAACAGTATTAGGCAGGTTGATGGAGCCTCAGATCTGGCATAGACATGCTGGCTCTGTGGCTCTGGTGGGGGAGGGGTGCTGCTCAGAAAAGAGAGAATGGCCTCTTCCTGCCTTTCTATATGGGAGAAAACCTACTGCTTTCAAACCCTACTGCTCCCCCCACCCTTGATGCTAGACACTTCTAGTTCTTCCCTGTATGCTACTAACACCTTTCAGCTACTACTTCAGGACTAGAGCTCAGATGGAGAGAGTTCATGTATGAATTCTTTAAGAGTTACTGCTTGGGACTTCAGAAGTTTCCTTCACTAGTGCAATCCCTGGTGGTTTTTGCAACCAGAAGTTATTGAAACTTATCTTCCTGGCACTGTAGCTATGGACTGGGGAGCCTAGTGTTGGGTAGGGCTCCTCACTCCCAAGATATCACTCCCACATTGTTATCCCCCACACATGAATATGATAACAGCCTGTTCTGCATCTCTGCCACTTCTACCAGTCTGGGTGGGTGTAGTTTTTAAATCTGTAGTTGTCAAATTTCCATTCAACTCAATTTCTGATGGTTCTGAGTGATGGTTGTTCTTTATTTTAATTGTAATTTTGATGTGGTTATGCGAGGGTGTGAGCCATGTTTACCTATGCCTCCATATTGACCAGAAGTTCCTGTCTGATTTCTTTATATATAAAATGAAAAAATATATAATGGCACTTTGTTCATAATGTCATGTGAATTCTAGAAGCTAATTCATCTAAGGCAATTTGGGTATGATAAATGTTCAAAATGTTGTAAATTATTATTGCTTTTGTGGTAACAAAAAATACAGAGGATATATCTCTCACATATCATAATCACTCATTAAATATGGTGAATATTATAAAAAATAATAAATTTCCACATCTTGGTAGAGTTATATACATGAAGACAAAAACAACAAAGCAATTTAGAACATGTATGTGTATAATATCCAGGAAAATTATATATATATATTTATATATATTTATATATATATATATATATATATATATACACACACACATGTATAATGACATATATGAAGACAACTATAAACCATCATGAGGGACATAAAATAAAGAAATATTTGAATAAATGAACAAATATGCTACACTGGGTGATTCAGTGTTGTAGAGATATCATTGGTAGGATAGAAAGATGTCAATAAGCAAATATATGGATTGGGTCATAAGATACAATGATAAATATAGATTACTTGTTATAGGAGATGACTAGAAAAGTCTTTACAAGGACACTAACTTTTGAAAAGTATAAAAAATTCTAATAGAACTAGGACAAATCAACATTTTGAAATCAAAGAAGAGAGCAAAAATGCAGTAGAACCAGAGTTCTGAATTGGAAGTGTTTTTAAAGGTTATTAATTCAGCCAGTGAATAATAGAAAACCTAAATATAAGTGGCTTAAACACTTTGGATATTTATTCTTACACATAAAGAGATAAATCACAGAAGGATGTTCCCACCTAAACACTGCTACAACCATGGAAGGCTTTTATATCACTCCCTTAGTTTGCTTTCCAGGTCTCAAGATTGAGGCCTTCCCTTCAAATATCAAGATTTATCAACACCATGATAAAGTGGGGACAAAAGGGAGTCTTTTTCTTCAAACTAGTCTTCTTATCAGAGAGAAAAATCTTTCAAGCTCCTCCGTGAATGAGCACTTATATTTCATTGCTAAAAACTAGTCAAACTATCCTAATTTCTGTTGCTAGACAATAAAACACCCTAAAACCCATTGACATAGAACAATGATCATTTAAATTTATTCTCAGAATCTGTGGATCAGGAATTGTGATGGGACACTGCTCTATGATATATGGCTCTTTAGCTTGAAAGACTATATTGGTGGGATGCCTTGAAGATCCAGGAGCTCATTTGGAATCTTCTTCATTTCTATGTCTGACATTGGAGCTTAGAAGACTCAAAGCTTGAGCTAATCTGAGAGTTTCAATCAGCACATGAATATGTATCATCTCTATATGTGACTTGGACTTCTTCTTTACAACATAGTGGAGAAATCCCAAGAGGGAACATTCGGATAAAATGTTAACAAGAGAGTAAAATGGATGGTACATTGTTTTTTATCACCTATCCTTAGAAGCAACATAGTGCCACTGCCTCCACATTCTACTTATTGAAGTGATCACTATTCTCCAAAATATGGAACCTGGATTCAAGAAGAGAAGACATAAACCCTTCCACTCAGTGGGAAACAGATCAAGGAAATTTAACTCCTTTTTAAAATCAACTCCAAAACCAATTCTGATAGGTGGGCCAACAACTGAATAAAATAAGGGTCTTACATCAAGGAGTTAGGGAAAATGGCTGTTGGTTGCACAACAAAGGGCATCTTCTACAGAATTCTAATTCATCTTCCACAGCATCAACTCAAGGTGTCAGCCCCCTTTAACCAATATGCTTACTGAAATGGCCAAATTGCCTTAGATGACAGGAAACTCCCTCTCTCCCTAAAATAACCATCTTATATTTGGACAGTTGCTTTACAAATACAACCCTTATCACAAGCAAAGTATTTTACCTCATGTTAGGAGACTTTGATTTCAGCTGAAGATGGGAAATGGGAAAATATAGGATGATGAGATAAAATGATGGACTGCTTGATCAATGTCCTCATATCTTCAAAAGGTGTGGACATTCAAGAACTGTGACTTGGTGGATTGTAGGGTTATTTGTCTTGCTAAAAATCACATTGACCAAATACAGTTTAAATAAATGTGTCAATTTTATTCACTTGCCATCAACACTGCATTTATGATGATGTAGCCTCTGAAAAGGCCATCAGTCTCTCCTGGAATTTTCTTAGTACAAGGAGCTGTCAGATTTCTTAGCAGGGCCTTGATCAGACAGAGGAAAAGTATCAAGAAGCTTTATTACTTCTTAATTTTCCTTCTAAGTGATTCTTAAGTCATTTTAAGACATAGAAGAATAAAATTATCACCTAGGTATCCTACAGACAGCTTTTATTGAATGTATCCCAACTGAATTCATTAGTCCCATCATTGAAGCTTGCTCAGGCTCCTATGTTTGCATTATCAATGACATTCCCATCTAGCTGGTAACTAAACCAGAAATTCTGGAGTCATTCTTAAATTGTCCCTTCTCCTACCTGCCAACATTTAATCTTTCACAAAATTCTGTCCTGACCGCTTCAGCAATGTTTTTGTCCAACCCCATAGTTACTGGTTGATGCAGGGCATCATTGTCTCCTTGCAGGACTCTTGCTGTGACTTTTTGCCTGGCCCCCCCTTCTCCAGGGCTTGCCCCTTCCACCCTGCTGTCAGAAGAATCCAATGTCTTCCCTTCCTCACAAGCCTCTGTTGCCCGTCTGTGCTTAAAAGGTTAAGCTTCAACTCTTTTATTCTATACACAAGACCCTTGATGTATGGTGTGGTAACACCATACATCCAGTCCCAAAACCTGACACCCTCAATTGGGTCTTTTCATTATTTGCCAAATATGTCAGCTTTCCAATTCTTGTCTTTACATAAAGCAGTGTATTACACAAGGCTACATATTTATAGCTCTAAATTAAATATCAGCTTTATTTTTATATTATTTTAAAATTATATTAAGGCTTTATTTTGCACATAGTATAGGTTATACTATGTGCTAAACATCATAATGAATATGTCATTTAATATTCACATCAATCCTATGAGTTATGGAGTTGAGGAACTGAGACTTTGAAAGGGTTACTAGCTCAGGTTCATGAGAGCTAGAATTCCAAAATCAGTTCAAACCCAACTGGAGGTGAATCCATGGAGCCTTTCCTGATGAGCTCTGACATAAATATCCACACCTCTGTTACAGCACCCAGCATGTAGTAAAATCACCTACTAATTTTGTTTGGATACTGATTCAAGCAAACCAGTTGTTCAAAAATAAGTGTTTATAGGACAATCAAGAAATTTGAATGTTAACCGGCTATTTGATGATACTAAAAAATATTGCTAATTATTGGTCTGCTTAAAAGTCACTATCATTTAGAAATATAATATTTAGAAATGAAATTATATAAAGTCAGGACATGCTTCAGCAGATCTTACGTAGAAGAAAATAAGTAACACCTTTTGGAATTATGTTGATAAAAATGGGAGAGTCAGTCTATTATTCACACTACTTCTGTGTACATTTGAAATTCCCTGTAATGAAAATATTCTGTAGAATCCCTCAAACAAATGAGCCTGTATGTTTATCCTCCTGCTTTGGGTTGATAGAAAGCAGAAGATATTTGAAGTTGTCAACTGTGAATCTGTGCCAGTAACTGGCACAAAGTAGAAACTTAGCTAATGCCTTTGAATGATGAAGTAGTAACTACAAAGGTCACTTCCAAAGGCAGAAGATGGTGCAGCTTGTCCTTCAGACTGTCCCATTGAAGACCATTGACTCCATTGCATCCACTTTATGGATGGGCACCCAGGGAAACCCTGAGGCCAGCCTCTAGAGTTGAACTAACTGTTTCCTTCTTATCTTCCTTGAGTGTAACCTATGTCCACACTGGTCTGGTTCCTCTTGGGTTTCTGTGTCATAGTCCTTCAAAACCAATTAGCTTTCTTGTAACTGTTAAAAAGCCTCAAGAATTGTGGTTTATATTTCCCTAAGTGTTTTTCTTCTAAGTTGGCCCTTAGGTCCTAACCAGGGCCACCCAAGCCCATGGTTTGACAAGGAAAGGGTTTGGCCTTAACCCTTAAAATATAACCACTAGCTTTATCCCTATAGCTTAGTTTGACAAGTGGTCCTATTTTGCATGTGAATAATTTGAAGCTGGTCATGTTTATTTTAGTGACACAAATTTGTGAGTAAAAGGAATACTACATTGCAGATAAGAATGGATTCATTCAACACTTCTGGCTCCTACTTCTGCCTCTTTCTGTGGGTAACTTCATCTTATAGCTATCTCCTGCCTCTCTGGCATGTGGTACTTTCTAAGACCCACAGCTGGGGCTGCAGAGGGGAATTCAAGGCAGCTTTGGTATCCTGCCAGCAGTAAGAGGTGTTTCTGCTATACTCTAGTCACCATGCTCTGTGGTCATCGCAACAGCTCCAGAGAGTGAGGCTGAGCACTTTCTACTGGAGAGAGCAGGCTTGCTAGGGCCAGAGAGTGAGGTACTGCTCCAACACAGCAGACTATGGGGAGCCTGATATTCAAGTCAAGCTAAAAATTAATCACTGAAGCAGGAGAACATAGCCCCATGGGAGGAGAGAGCAAGTTAATGAGCATTTGAATCAGGCACACAGACCCCCAAGTTCTTAGAGGCTTTCATTGATGAAGCTATATCCTACTGGATATTGGGTAAAGGAAACACACTTTTGCTGTGCCTAGTCCAAATCTTCACCTGAAGTGGCAGCAGCTCAGAAATGCCATTATTTTGGGGAGAGTGTTCTAGAGAAAACTTGATATACAATGTTGTGGTAGAAGTTATGAGGTACCATCAGATCCCTTCAGGAATAAAGAGCTTAACTTATTCCTTCTTTCAAACACTGGAAGTGCTACCCTGAATGACCTTGAGGGTCCTTTTCAAAAGGTGACTCAGCTAAAAGAAGGTTCCTTACTCAGGCCATGTCCCCTTCACAGGGCAACCCATATCCAATGATGATGCACACAGTGGTATAAAAGTTCAGCTCTCTGTTCCCGAAAGGGGACAACTCTGATGGGAATTCTGGACTAAAATGCCATTTGGCTGATCATGATACTTTTCTCAATCTGCCATTAAAATCAATGACAATCAAGGAAAGGAAAAAAAAAAGAGAATTCCTAAGTTTGGAGCCAGTCTGAGAAGAATCTTCCCCACTTAGCAGGAGTGGCATCACCCATCCAGGAGCACCATGCCTTCTCCATCCTGGAGAAACTCTTATGCAGATAAAACAACTGTATTAAAGGAGCTGCAGCAGTAGGAGGTGCTCAGCTGCTACTGACAGAAAAGAAAAAAAAAAAAAACAACAACTCTGAATCATTTCAAGGCTAAGAAAATGTGTTCTTTTGACAAAAGGGGAAGGAACATAAAATGGAGTAATAACAGTCTTTTCAACAAGTGGTGTTGGGAGAACTGGAGAGCAACATGCAAAAAGATAAAACTAGATCACCAACTTACACCATACACCAGAATAAACTCAAGATGGATAAAGGATTTAAACATAAGCAGTGCCACCATAAAGGTCCTAGAGAGAAATATAGGCAGTAAATTTTTTGATACCCTACACCGAAATGTGTTTACTGATACTTCACCAAGGGCAAAGGAAATCAAAGAGCAAATCAACAAATGGGACTATATCAAATTGAAAAGTTTCTGTTCAGCTAAAGAAAACACCAGCAAAATTCAAAGGGAACCAACTGTATGGGAAAAAATACAGTTTTCCCAATGATACCTCAGACAAGGGTTTGATCTCCAAAATATGTAAAGAACTAATGCAACGCAACAACTAGGGAGACAGACAGCCCAATTAAAAAATGGGCAAAGGACCTGAACAGACAACTCACTGTGGAAGATATACAAAGGGCCCAGAGGCATATGAAAGAATGCTCAACATCACTAGTCATCAGAGAGATGCAAATTAAAACCACAATAAGATACCACCTCACACCTGTCAGAATGGCAATTATCAACAAATCAACAAACAACAAGTGTTGGCAAGGATGTGAGGCAAAGGGAACCCTGGTGTATTATTGGTGGGAATGCAGGCTGGTGTAGCCACTGTGGAAAACAGGATGGAGTTTCCTCAAAAAACTAAAACTGGAACTGCCTTTTGATCCAGCAATTCCACTACTTGGACTATACCCAAAGAATCCTGAAACACCAATTCATAAGAACCTACATACCCCTATGTTCACAGCAGCACTATTTGCAATAGCCAAGTGTTGGAAACAACTTAAGTGCCCATCAGTGGATGATTGGATCAAAAAACTTTGGTATATGTACACAATGGAATTCTACACAGCAGAAAGAAAGAAGGAACTCCTAACCTTTGCAACAACATGGATGGAACTAGAAAGTATGATGCTTAGTGAAATAAACCAGTCAGTGAAGGACAAATACCATATGATCTCACCCATTACAGGACAATAATGAACAAAACTAACAACAAGCAAAACAGCACCAGATATATGAATACAGTGAATAGGCCTTCAGTGGTCAGGGGAAGGGGCAAGGAAGGGGAGCAGTTTAGACAAGAATCTAGTAAAAAGGAACCATGGACATGGATAACAGGTGGGATTGACTTTGTAGGGGAATGGGTGGGTGGGGAGGGAGATAGAGGGGAGCAAAAAGGGGATGGATGCAATACAACAACAATAAAATGAAACTAAAATAAATAAATAAAGATATAATTGTATTCCTAGGATATGAAAATAAAATGAAATAGTAGACTTGGAGAGAAAAAAAAAGAAAATGTTCTGTGTTCTCACAACACAGAAACCCACATATGCACCCCTGTCCTTCTGTGCTGGCCTTGCCTTTGCCTCCCTCATGTCTGAGGCCTCCCCATTACCACAAAGCAGTTCAGCAACTTCAAACATCACATCCAGACATGATAATCAGTGAGAAAAAGGGGGGCTGTTTCTTTCTTGTGCTTTTTTTTAAGAACAAAGATGAGTTTTCCACCAATCTCCACATCTCACTATCCAGATGATGCCTCTTGTCCATCCCAATCACCAGCAGTAATAACTTACCATGTATGCAGATAATATTTTCCCCTTACCTTTACATGTCTTCATTTATTGAGCTAGTTTATTATTTTTAACATTTAATTATTTATTTATTTGATCTTGTCAACAAATATTTATTGACTGCACATTTTCTAAGAATCAGAACCCACAACAGAGAGGAGGTCGGGATCCACCCTTGGAGGCCTCCAGGCAAAGATTGGACAAGGCTTTATAAGACTGCATTGGAGGAGGCTCAAATGTTGGCTGAGAGGGCAAGTCCTTTCCAGTCATAAGATTCTATAATTCTATGAATTGAAACTGGGGATCAGTGAACTATTGATTTCAACTCTGATCTGCTTTTATAAATAAAGATTAGTAGAACACAACCAGGTCTACACATTTATTCCCTTCTTTTTTAACAGCTCCACAGAACTCTGTTGGGGAATGAAACTAAAATGACCAGTATAGGCAAATTGAAACTTACCCTTTGGGGGCAGAGGACTAAATCCACCTTCCATAAAACACAGATGTCATGCAGAGTTGGATGGACACCTTCACAAAACCAGGAACCTATGTATCAGGAAGATACTAGTAAAAAAGAATGAGCTAGCTCAATATATAAAGACATGGAAAGTTAGGGAGTAAATCTTATGTAAGACATATGATGTTATTACTTATGTAAACTCTATATATGTCTGTGTATAAATACATAAATAAGATATATATATGTGTGTGTTTGCCCACATGTCTAAATGTATATATTATATAAATATGTGTGTATATGTCTCTATAGTAGAGGATAGATTGATTATAGCCTTGAATGTCAAGCAAGGGAGTTTAGACATAAAGAATTATAAAATAAGAAGAAAACCACTAGAGCAGAGCTATGCTTTCAAATAATTGACTTGGAAAGCTGTGCAGGGTAAACTGAGAAGGTTAAGGCTTGTGTCAGTTTGGGGGGCACTCATCTGGTTGTAGTTAGGGTAGATGAGAACGCTCATAGGAGAGGTTTGGAGTAACTTGGTAACTGTATATATAACCAAGGGAGATAAAGAAGATAATAACCAAGATTAATTGATAGTGCTTATCTTATGCCTGCTGAAGTTGAAAGATTAGACAGATTGATGACAGATGATAGCTAGATTAGATGATAGATAGATAGATAGATAGATAGATAGATAGATAGATAGGTGATAGATAATAGATGGTAGATAGGTGATTGATAGAGAGATAATACATAGAGAGATTAGATAGACAGATGGTAGATAGGAATGGATACTCCTTTAAATCTTACTCATATTCTTAGGCAATAGGTACTATTTTTGTCTCCATTTTACAAATGAGGAAACTGAGGTAAAGGCAGATAAAGCAACTTGCTCAAAGTCATAGCTTAGGGATATAGTTTGGGGATGAATCCAAGCAATCTATCACTGGAACTGGAGCATTGCAAGTTGGAAAGTTTGTCCTTGAAGGGTAAAGAAGAGAGAGGAAAACAGCTCTCATAGGACTCTTCCAGCAAGTGCCCTATTTTCATGAGTTTTGTTTATTTTTTATTCATTTATGTATTTATTCTTTACAGCCTTAATATTCCTTAAAACAATATTCTGCTTCCCATCCATCTGTCATAAGGGCATGCATGCAGTGCTGACTTCAGAATGAATTTTTAAGTGCAATCTTTTAAAGTATTTTGTGTGGTCTAAATCAGTTCCTCACTCACTACCCCCCTCCCAAGTTCTTCTTTCAGTAAATAAGTACTTTCTGTTTCAGGCCTTGGTGCTTGTTTTGCTTCCTGTGGATGGTGGATGTTATTTCCTTTGAACTCCAACATGCCTCTCAGGGGAGCCAGGCTGTTTCCTTCCCAAGGCCATTCAAGGACTACTACCAATATCAGGGTGACTTTGAGCCCCACCATCTTTAGCACAATGGTCTTACCCAGGCTGCCATTGAGTAAAAACAGAAACTGCACTCTGCCTCCCAAACCACACCCTCACCCCCACTCCTTATCCCCTACTGTGCCCTCATCTCTCACTACCTACTTTCTATCCCCCACCCCCATTCCCAGTCCTCACTCTCCCTTCCCTGAGCATCCCAGGTGATAAGTCTTGATAGAACTAGCCAAAGGCATGTTCCATGGTAACTATTTCAATCACTTTCTTGCTAACCTCCATCACTTGGCCTCTTGACACCTGCCTGGATAGAGCCCAGCCCAGCCCAGGACCCAGCCTACCAGGAATCCCACAGGCACATGGAGCTAACAAAAACCACACACTAATGGGTGCTGTCTACTGGGGTTCTTGTGACCTTCCTGACTCTCCTTCTGGTTCCCAAGTCAGTTCCATCTCCAAGGCAAAATGCAGAGGAAAAGGCTAAAGCAAAATTTAGTAGCAAATTCTTTAGATGTAAATATATCTGCTGTTAGAAATAAAGAATATAACTAAATTATTAAGTTAAAGAGATTTTTAAGAAATCAAAGACAAATATAACAAGTCAAATAACTATTTACCACACAAGGGGAAGAGAAAATATAAACAAAGATGAAAGTTTATCAAGTAATGAAGTTCTAGGACCTGCCTTTACAAAACCATGGCAGGATTCATCCAAATAAAGGAGGAAGTAATTTTTTAACTTGTAATTTTGATTGGATTGGTTCACTTTGTAACTGATGTATGTTTACAGAAATTAGAGGGTTTCGGGGTGCCATCAACATGTGCTACATTTTCTCTTAAATTTCACAGGTAATGAAAGAGCATTGTCTATAAAGGTTAAAATAAAGACAAATATGTTTTACTCTAAAAAAAATGAAAAGGAAAGAAAGGTTCTTTGCACATAACACTAACTTTCCAATTAGTTGCTCGGTAGAAATGTTGATAATGAAATTGAAAGGCATATTAAATAAAATTGCTTCCTATAAAAAAATAATTAAAATACATGCATTTCAGGATAATACAATCAAGACACATACACATATAACTAACCAAAATCATAAATGAAAAATAAAATAAAGTAACATACCAAAAAGGACACTTACACATGTATACAAACATTAAAGTCTGCATAAATTTGAAAATTATCAATATTTAATGAGTTCTTAAGAAACACATAAGCTATGTACCCCTTTGTTCATAGCAGCACTATTTACAATAGCCAAGTGCTGGAAACAGCCTAAGTGCCCATCAGTGGATGATTGGATCAAAAAACTTTGGTACATTTACACAATGGAATACTACACAACAGAAAGAAAGAAGGAACTCCTACCCTTTGCAACAGCATGGATGGATCTGGAAAGTATTATGCTTAGTAAAATAAGCCATTCAGTGAAAGACAAATACTATATGATCTCACCCATGACAGGACAATAATGAACAAAACAAACAAGCAAAACAGAACCAGATACAGGAATACAATGAATAGGCCTTCAGTGGGAAGAGGGGAGCGGGGAGCATGGAGGAGGAGGCAAAGAAGGGGAGCAGTTTAGTTAAGAAACTAGCATGGAAGAACCATGGACATGGACAATGAGTGAGATTGACTTTTGGGGGGAGTGGGTGGATGGGGAAGGGGACAAAGGGGAATAAGAAGGGGATGGATGTAATACAACAACAATAAAATTAAATTTTAAAAAAAAGCAATACGTGTATTGCCAAAACCATTTTTTTAACAACCCTGTATATCCTGAATGGGTAAATAACTATGGAGAAACTGAGTTAGGAATGAGTCCTAAGCCCTGGCTGGTGGCACAGTGGATAAGGCCCTGGCCTGCAAACCCAAAGGTCGCTGGTTCGGTTCCCAGCTAGGCCACATTACCAGGTTGTAAGCCAGGTCTCCAGACAGGTTTGTAGCTGGAGGCAGGTGAAAAGCAACCATACATTGATGTCTCTCTCCCTCTCTACCTCTCTCCCTTCCCCTCTCTAAAAATAATAAATAAAATATTTTTTAAAAATGAAAAAATAAAAAAAGAATGAGTCCTATACTCAAGAGGTGGGATGGGTGTCCCCTTCCTCCAAACCTAAGCAGGCTAGCTTCTGTGATAGCCTTAACAAATAGAATGTGGCAGAATGATGTTCCAGTCTTCTGGTGCTAAGATTAAACAGGTTGTGCATATTTGGTTAGTTTCTTTTGGGACACTCACCCTGGGATCCTCCAGGAGAAATCAGGTTACCCTGGGCCACATGTGGAGAGACCTTATAGAAAGTGAGAGATGCCCATAGAGCCCAGATGCTCCAGCCCCAGCAATGTGAGGCTTCTCTGCCCAGGAACCAGGCATGAGAGTGAGGAAGCCTTCAAGCTGACCCCAGTCCAGACACTGCCTCTCTGTCTGCAAACATATGAGTTATATCACAAGCTAGAACTGCCTCACTGAGCCTGGTCAACTCATAAATTCACAAGGAAAACAAATGGTTATTGCATTTTGCCACTGTTTTGGGGCAGTTTCTTACACAGTAATAGACAAAAAGAACATATCTAATCTTCAAATGTAATAAATCAATATAATAATATGTGATACTATTCATATGTGACCCTCACAAAAGCATTTAATAAAATTAAATATCTACTAATTAAAACTCTTAGTGATAAAAAGTCTTTGAGCATAATCATAAATCTCTCCCCAGAATATGAACCAACATTGTTTGCACTATGAACACTGACATTCATTCCTATTAAAATCCGAAGCAAGAAAAGAGACATCAAATGGTATTTATCTTTCACTAAGTGGCTTATTTCATTAAGCATAATAATCTCCAGGTATGATCTCACTTATATGTGGAATCTAATAAACAAAAGAAACTGATGAACAAGATAGAAACAGACTAACAACTGTCAGAGGGGAGGAGGGAAGGGGGACTGGATGAAAAAAGATAACAGAATTCACCAAAGAACATGTATGCATGACCCAAGGACACAAACAATAGTGTGATGAATGGGGGGAAGTTGGGGGTAAAGGTGGGTAAAGAGGACATCTGTTATAGTGTCAACAATATTCTGCACCTTCAAGCCAATACACTAATAAAAGAAAAATAAATAAGAGGTATAATATCTTCAAAGAGATCAAATTAACAACAGTCACAGATTATATCATTGTCTACCTCAAGAACTTAAAAAAATTTAAAAGTACGAAAAAGGACCAAAGTCACAATCATCAAAACACATGTACATTTTAGCCTGCCAAAGATTAGCAACTATCTATCACTCTATCATGCTTTGCTATGGACTGTCACCTTAAACACTATATGAACTAGACAAAGATTTGAAAATGCTGCTTATAAGAAATAGTTCATGGGATAGAAGAACCCAACAAATAAAAATCCCTATGTTTACCAGTATCCACGCTCCCTAGAAAATGTTTCAAAAAGAAGAAAAGCTAATTTATGTTGATTGTAACAAAGTAGTTGACTGCTTAGGCGATGGATGTATATTATGTGTGTTCACATCCTAGCTCTGTCACTCACTGCCCCTAACGGCCTTGGGCACATGATTTAAACTCTTATGCCTCAGTTTCCTCAACAGTAAAGTGAAGACATTCATAATGATACCTAATGCATATGGTTGGGGTAACATTACACTATTTTCTGTATGTATTCAGAACACTTACCAGCACTAGCCACTATTATTAGAATAGATTCCAAGGCAAAGGTTCCCATCTGACTCAAATATACAGACAATTGTTTTCTCCCATTAATAAACACTAGTGAATTGATAGCTGAATTAGAAAAAAAATGTGCTTGTACTCATTAAAATGTAAAATATATAATTTATGCTCAGGCTCTTTAAATTTTAGAAATTATCTTAGAAATATAAATGTGTTTGCAAAATTTTTCAATGCAAAGTTATTCAGTAGAGCACTATTAGAAATAATCAAAACAACCTCAAATGTCATTAATAGGATACCAATTAAATATATCAGAATACATGCATGAAATAGAATATGTTACAACCTTTAAGAAGAACAGAATTACCTCTAAGTGGAAAGAAATCTAATTTAAATTGATTTATTTAAAGTTTTGGGACAGCGTGTATAACACACTATCCTTTGGTAAAAGTAATGAGTGTATGTGTGTATATATATTTGAATTATACATATTATATACAAATTATATGCATACGTATTATAATTCACATATGTGAATAATTATATATATTTACATATATACACTCCAAAATGTATTCAGCTTACATCTACATCCAACCTCTCTGGAGTATACACTAAAAATAAGTATTTGGGCTTCTGGTCAAGATGAAGGTGTAGGTAGACATGCTGCATCATCCTCCACAACTAAGAAGGAATACATCTACCTCAAAATTAGAGACAACCAGAAATTCTGGAAAATCAAGCTGCATGGAAGTCCAATAAAGATATAAAGAAGAAATACTCATCCAGACATGTAAGAGGGGTGGAGCTGGGACAGAGAAAATGCAATTTGGCAATGTGGTTTGGTGGCTATGTCAGCATGGCAGCTGTGGCTGGCTGGCAGAAAGCACAGTCACAAAAGCAGAGATATGTGTTGAGTGCAACTAGCACCAGACCAGACAAAGTGACTCACAGTTCTAGCACCAAGGGAAAATTAAGCCTCATTGCTTCTGACTGTGAAAACCAGTGGGGGTTGTGGCAGAGGAAGAAACTGCTGGTCTCTCAACAGAGTCCATTTGTTTAGAGGCTTCCATGGTCCTAGAATGTCTGTAGATCCACCCACTCTGGGGACCATGGACAGGGCAACAACTATAGAGCTAGTCCCACATGGGAAGCAGCAGAAGTGTCTGGAAAAGGGGAAAGTGCTGAGCAAGCAGCATTATCCCCTCTCAGACCCCTCCCCCACTTACAGCACCACAAAGAGATGAAATGGATCACCAGTATTGATGAATACTCAAGGCTCCACCTCTTAAGTATGACAGGTGGGACAGCTCTACCTAAGACACAGAGGGAAATGCAGTAGCCTGTCAAGTTGAGGAGACAGAGAACTATGAGTCAAAAAAGGGAACAGGTGAAGGTCCCAATGGGCAAACTAAGAGACAAGAAAATAGCTGATCTAACAGATGAGAAGATAGCCATCATGACAGACACATAGTTTAAAATGCTGGTGATAGCCCCTGGCTGGTGGCACAGTGGATTGGTGCCAGCCTGTAAACCCCAAAGGTTGCTGGTTTGATTCCCAGCCAAGGCATGTAACCAGGTTGCAAGCCAGGTGTCCATCCAGGTCCATAATTGCAGGCAGATGAAAGGCAACTGTAAATATGGCAAATGAAAGAAGGGAAGAAGTGAAAGCTAGGCTAAGTGAAACAAAGGAAAGTGTGTATGAAACCAATGGTGAGGGGAAGGAAAACTGGGTTCAAATCAATGATTTGGAACATAAGAAAGAAATAGTCAACCAGTACAGAAAGAGAAAACAGGAATTGGAAAAAATGAGGAGAGGCATAGGAACCTCTGGGACAACTTTAAATGGGTCAACATTTGAATCATATGGATACCAGAAGGAGAAAAGGATGAGCAAGAAATTGAAAACTTGAATGGAAAAATAATGAAGGACAACTTCCCAAATTTGGCAAAGGAAGTAGACATACAAGTCCAGGAATCAGAGAGAGTCCCAAAAAAGCTAGACTCAAATCAGACCACGCCAAACCACATCACAATTAAAATGCCAAAGGTTAAAGATAAAGACATGATTGTAAAAGCAGCAAGAGAGAAGAGAGTTACCAACAAAGGAATTCCTATAAGACTATTAGCTGATTTCTCAAAAGAAACTTTGCAGGCAAAACAGGACTGGCAAGAAGTAGTCAAAGTGATGAAAAGCAAAGACCTACACCCAAGATTACTCTATCTAGCAAACTATCACTTAGAATAGGCCAGTTAAAGTGCTTCTCAGACAAGGTAAAGATAAAGAAGTTCATCATCACCAAGCCATTATTATATGAAATGTTAAAGGGACTTATTTAAGAAAAAAGAAGATCAAAATAATGAATATTAAAATGACAACAAACTCACAGCTATCAACAACAGAATCTAAAAAATAAAACAAAAACAAACTAAACAAACACTAGAATAGGATCAGAATCATAGGTATGGAGATCATTTGGAGGGTTATCAGCTGGGAGAGGGAAGGAGAGAAATAGGGAAATGGTGCAGGGATTAGGAAACATAATTTATAAGTACAAGATAGACAGGGGGAGTTAAGAATAATACAGGAAAAGGTGAAATCAGGGAACTTATATGCCTGACCCATGAACATGAACTAAGGGAGAAAAGGGGAGGGTCCTAGGTGAAAGCAAGCAAAGGGAAAAGAAATAGGGACAACTATAACAGCATAATCAATAAAATATACTTTTAAAAATAGGTATTTGGATAAATAAATGTATTTGGTTGTCTCTTTGGAAATAGACTGATTAACTACAAGAAAGGGATGAAAAGGAATCATCTTCTTCACCACATGTCTTTTTGCTTATTTTGAATTTTGTACCTTGAGTTTATATTATACTATAGCAAGTAGTTTTAAAGACATGTACAGAACTTTAAGAAAATCATATAGTTCAACCCCATTGATAACATCAAAGAAATATAAAATTATACAACAATAAAATAATATTTGCCTAAAAAATGATAAAGTCTGTTTTATTTGTTATGTTTTAACAAATAGTTTGCTCTCAGAGATCACAAAGTGACAAATATCAGGTAACCTCACCTGCTGCTGGTAGTAGTTAATCTCTACAAACACTGAGTAAAGGAATTAACTTACAGTTTTAAATGAATAACTCATGTCTAGGAATATGCTCCTAAAGGGCTAATCAAATTTAGGGACAAAAATGCATGTACAAATGTAAATCCACAAGTCCAAATAAATGTTTGAAGTAATGCTTTTGAAATATATACAACAAGAGATAGCTTGTTATATGTTTTTTTAAGATTTTATTTATTATTTCCAGATAGAAGGGCAGGGAGAGAGGCATAGGGGGAGAGAAACATCAATGTATGGTTGCCTTTCACCTGCACCCTGGTTATGTGCCCTGACTGGGGAATTAAACCAGTGACCTTTGGGTTCGCAGGCTGGCACCTATCCACTGAGCCACCAGCCAGTGCTATTTTTAATAGCAATAATTCTTTTTCAAGGTATTTAAGTTCATAAAAGATAAACACTTATAATAATGGATTCTAGACAGGAACCTCATGAGATAACAGTAAATAAAAACAGTATATGAAACTATGTACACAGTACTATTTTACATTTTCATACATCTTTAAGCATGTCTGTCTTTGACAGCAGAAAACTTCATCCCTCCCATACATCCTATAACTATAGTCCCTATAGTTCTTGACAATGAACAAGACCCAACAAACAATTTAGACCAAGAAATCTTAAGGTTATTTTATCAAAGCAGCCTATGCCCTTTTTTTTTTTTTTTTTTTTTTTTTTTTTAATCCTGTAAGATATCTCAGTCTACATATTGTCCTTCTCAGCACCTTCCTAGTACTGCAGGGCAGAAAGGCCAGAAACTACTTTTCCAAGATTCCCTTGCTCTCCAGATTTTAGATTCACCTACTAAGAGGCATTGTTTTGAGTATGTTTATTGATTATGCTGTTACAGTTGTCCCAATCATCCCTACTTTGCCCACTTCCATCCAGTACCCTCTTCCCTCCAGCAATCCCCCCCAATCCATTTTGATCATTTAGTTCACATTTAGTCCACAGGCCATGCATGTAAGTTTTTTGGCTTCTCCCTTTCCTATACTATTCTTAATATTCCCATGTCTATTTTGTTCCTGCCATTTATGCAGTATTTCCCCCATTCTCCCCCTTTTCTCTTCCCACTGATAACCTTCCAAATGATCTCCATACCTATGATTTTGTTCTTGTTCTGGGTGTTTGCTTAGTTTGTTTTTGTTTTTTAGATTCAGTTGTTGATAGTTATTACTTTATTATCATTTTAATGTTCATAGTTTTGATCTTCTTTTTCTTACAAGTCCCTTTAACATTTTATATAATAATAGCTTGGTGATGATGAACTCCTTTAGCTTTACCTTGTTTGGGAAGCACTTTATCTGCCCTCCCATTCTAAATGATAGCCTTACTGTATAGAGTAATCTTGATTGAAGGCTGGATAGAGTAATTTTGGGTGTAGGTCCTTATTTTCCATCACTTTGACTACTTCTTGCCAGTCCCTTCTTACCTGCAAAGTTTCTTTTGAAAAATCAGCTGACAGTCTTAAAGGAACTCCTTTGTAGTTAATGCTCTTCTTTTCTCTTGCTGTTTTTAAAAGTCTCCTTATCTATAACCTTTGGCATTTTTCACTTTTTGCCTTTTTTAATGTTGTCCTTTTATAGTTGTCCCAATTTCTCACCATTGCTTTCCCTGACCCATCCACCCACCCACCCACCCTTCACCATCTCCCACAGTAGATCCACCTGCTATGATGTGTCTTGGTGTGGTTTTCACTGGGTCCAACTTGTTGGGGTTCTCTGTGCTTCCTGGACTTGTATGTCTATTTCCTTTACCAAATTAGGGAAGTTTTATCTAATTATTTTTTCAAATCAATTTTCAATTCTTATTCTTCTCCTCCTTCTGGCACCAGTATGATTCAGATATTGATATGTTTAAAGTTGTTTCAGAGGTTCCTAAGCCTCTCCTCAATTTTTGTATTCTTGTTTCTTCTTTCTGTTCTGGTTGAATAAGTTTCCCTTTGTTACAAATTGGGGATTTAAATCTGTTTCCTTCCCTTCCTTGTTGGTTTCCTGTGGGTTTTTCTTTATTTCACTTATTGTAATCTTCATTTCTTCCCTTATAAATGTGCCATACATGATCATTTTTCTGAGCACTCTTATCACCAGTGCTGTTTGAACTTTGTACCTGATAGGTTGGCTTTTTTTTTTTTTTTTTTTTTTTTTTTTTTTTTTTTTTTTTTTTTTTTTTTTTTTTTTTTTTTTTTTTTTTTTTTTTTTTTTTTTTTTTTTTTTTTTTTTTTTTTTTTTTTTTTTTTTTTTTTTTTTTTTTTTTTTTTTTTTTTTTTTTTTTTTTTTTTTTTTTTTTTTTTTTAAACTTAGTTCTTTTTCTAGAGTTTTGATTTGTTCTTTCATTTGGGCCATATTTCTTTGTCTTAATTTGGCAGCTGTCCTATGTTTGTTTCTGTATTATGTAGAACTGCTTTTACTTTCTGTCTCAGTAGTGTGGTCTATGTACCAAAGGCGTATGTAAATTGTTCAAGACAGAGCTTTAGGTAATTGCCAGGTTGGGGCCACCTGCCATACCACTTTGTGGCTTTGTTTGTGGTGGGGGTATCGGAGAAGAGACCATGCTGCTGCTTGGCCTCTGGTGATTTGCCCTATTTCTAGTCATATCACTCACTTCCCAAATGGAATCAGCACCCTTCTAGTTGCTGCCCTGGGACTTGCATGCATTCTACGAACAAGCAGGATCTTTAAGTGATGAAAATCCATCAGTTTCTTTTGCTGCCCCAGCCTCCACTGGTTTTTACAGCTAGAGGCAATGAGGGCTTATTCTCCCAGTGCCAGAACCCCAAGCTGTGTGGTCTGCCCTGGGACTGGGGTTGCTCACTCCCAGGGTATCCCTTCTGATTTTTATCCACCACATGTGAATAAAAATCACTGCTACCACTGCTGCCACATGTCTGAGCCACTACAACAACCCTCATCCTGTTGAACAAGGCACTGACTAGAAACAAACATAGGAATACAGATATTCATATTCATGTTTTCAGAAAGTTCATTAGCAAGTTTATCTTCTTGACATTTTATGATCTAAGATATGACCAATTAAGAGTAGAAACTTTAGCATTGCTAACTTCTAGGTGTTCACCAG
The DNA here is from genome assembly GCA_004026585.1 of Noctilio leporinus. Taxonomy (NCBI): domain Eukaryota; kingdom Metazoa; phylum Chordata; class Mammalia; order Chiroptera; family Noctilionidae; genus Noctilio; species Noctilio leporinus. The sequence continues at coordinate 61,141 of PVIW01006407.1, read as the reverse complement.
GACACCTTCCTATCCAGGTTGCTTTTTGTCTCTCTCACTTTGGGTCCTTCAGCAGTGTCTAGAGACATTTTTGATTGTCACAACTTGGAAAAAGGGGTTTTGCTACTAGCATCTGGTAGTCAGAGATGTTGCCAAACACATTCTAGTGCACAGGAAAGCCCCACCCAACAAAGAATCCTCCAACCTGAAATGGCCTTGCTGCCAAGGTTGAGAAATTCTGCCTTCAATCATTTTCATCAAGCTTCCAAGATCATCACATCAAAGCTCAAGTTCCACAAGTTTTATCTTGTGTATGATAAGGGAAGAGAAATCTCTAATTAATTCCAAAAATGGGCCTCCATCAGAACCTATGATATAAATGAGGGAAGAATGCTTTTAGCCCAGATAACAAAGGAACCAGAGGTAGGGGGCTAACAGGAAGGAGAACAAAGAGAAAAGCATAGACTCCTGAGCATAGAAATTAGGCCATCTCTCTCTCCCTCAAAGTAATGATAGTGTTTATTTCTATGTGACCAATTATTGATGCATTCTCTTTCCTTCTGTGCACTTTTCTGTATTTTCTAAATTTTATATAATAGTCATACATTACTTCTATAATTCTAAAAAATCAAAAAACATTATATTTTAAAATACAGTGAATAGAGAAGCAAAAGAACTTATATGCAATGACTCATGGATAGGAACTAAAAAAAGGGATTGCTGGATGGAAGGGCAGTACCAAGTGAAAGGGGGCAGAGGGGAAAATTTTGGGACAATTGTAGTAGTATAATCAATAAAAAAGAAATAAAAATACAGTGATAATAAGCAACCCCTTTGAGGAAATATTCTAGTCACATTGCAGCAAGTTTTTCATAACATCTCTAAAATCCTCATGGGAAATAGAGACAAATGGAAACATTATGCAACTCCCACCAATGTTATTGTTCTGCATTATAATGATGCATCCTCTATAGAATTGTATTAACAAGATTTCTCAGGTGCATCCAAAATTGGCAGGAATTCATTGTAAATTTTCTCTCAGTGACAGTGGTGTGCAGGACCAAGGATCCCACCCTGCTTGGATGGAGATTGTTGCTCAGAAGACACAGAGTCCTCATGAGAAAAGGAAAAAGGAAATCTCCTCAGCACCCTGTATGAGGCAGGCCAGGCGGCCAGACTTGATTTGTAAGTGTGAAATACTATCAGCTGGGAGTTACGCATAGAGGCCCCTAATAACAATATTTTACTGTGCAATGATATTTGTGCCTAAAGGCCAACTTTTAATCAGGCTTCCAGGGACTGAGCCCCACAGATTTCCCTGCAATCCCCATCAGGTAAACCAGAGCCAGGGTTCTCACAAAGTGAGCCCAGTGGTGGTGGTGGGGGTGGGGGGAGGGGGGTGAGGTGCAGGATGTCACCACTGGGTTCTCTCTTCCTGCTGGAGGACTAGGAGAGGAAAGAATAACAATAACCATGTAGTCTGCCAGGATCTTTGTGGTGCAAGGGGGTGCTTCAACCTCACACCTGTGTTTCAGGGTTCCCTCAGTGGTATCTTGTCCATGAATAGTTGTTAGTAGTTCTTTTTACAAGGGGAGCAAAGTCAGGAAAAACTTATGTTGCTATCTTGGTAACATCACTCTAAGGTTAGCTTTTAATCTTTGAATTTCAAGGATGCAGCTCATTCCTGAATTTTAAAGACCCATAAAATATTTATTTTGTTATTTTAAATATATGAATTATTTACATACTATTGGGTTTTACTTAGAACTAGGCCAGTGGCTCGCTCTCTCTTTCTCTTGCAGCAACTTTCTCCCAGCTCTGAGAGGAAAGAAAATAGCCCTAGCAAGAACTCTCTCTGGCCATGAAATATTCATGAGACCCCCTTATAAACACAATTGACGCCACTCTTTAGTCCCTCCTGACAAGGGATTGTCCTACCCACTGCACTACCCTGATCTTCTAGGGGACCATAATCCAGAGTAAGCCACTTCTCTAATCATGTGTTCTACTCCCATTGCAAATCCAACATGATTGGACAAGTATTGTAGCAAAGAAACATAATTTGTTACTTACAATCTCTCCACAGCTTTCTATGGAAAATAAGTTCTAAAAGACCCCTTTGTTTACTGAGGAAGGTAATAGGTGTGAGGATGCAAGATTGAGAAACTGGGAAAACAATAAATCTCTCACTCAAGATAAGAAGGATAGCCCTGGCTGGTGGCTCAGTGGATAGGTTCTAGCCTGCGAACCCAAAGGTTGCTGGTTCGATTCCTCAGTCAGGGCACATAACCAGGTTGCAAACCAGGTCTCCAATCAGGTCCTTAGCTGGAGGCAGAGGGAAGGCAACCACACATTGATGTTTCTCCCCTTCTCTGCCTCCCTCTCTTCTCCCCTCTCTAAAAAATAATAAATAAAATGTAAAAAAAACCAAAAAAGATAAGAAGGGATATAAATCAATGGGGAATGATAGAAGGCAAGGTGAGGCTAGACTAGGTAGGTGGGAAGAGGTTCTAAACCCATTTTAAAAAAGGGAGGGAGAAATGGTGAATGAGGATATACCTCTAAATCAAATATTTTGTGATGGGTGATGTAACCTTTTATTTCTCCTTAAAATCTTAATTAAAATCTAGACTTTTTGCTAATAAGAAGGGCCTTCTACATTATAAGTATTCAATAAATATTTGTAAGTTAATGAATGGATGAATGGACAAAGAATCATTTAATGGAGTTGGAATTTTCTATCTGGGGAGGTGCAGGGAAAATGCTGAGTCTTTCTTTTTTAGGCTGTTCTGCTCTTTTATAATTGTGGTTTTTAAGATTGCATAAATTCCAATGCATTGACATGCTATAATTTACTTATTCATTGTAATTTGTTTTTTTTATCAGAGGCAATGCTGCAATGAGCATCTTTGGACATTCAGCCTTTATCTGCATACATACCAACAAATTGCTTTTTCAAAACCGTAGTACCAGCACATGTTGACAATCATGAAGCAGTTGGGGAATCACAATTTGAAACAGATAGGAAGCTCCAAGCAAGCAGGTTTTTTAGGCCCCAGTTCAAACTGATGGTCTTCACAGAAGCTGGGTAAACCTATGCATTGATCATTGCATAAACTTTTTTAAAGCCATCTCAAGCCAAGGCAAGTGTTGTGTCCTGAGAATATGGAACTGCCTTCAAGATCCCTGGTCTGGTGTGGGAGGCAAACATCTAAACAAGTGATTAAAATGTAGTAAGATAAGTGCTATTACAAAGGGAAGCTGAGAGTGTTTTTGAGAATACAAGATACTAGCATCTAATCTAACCTAGAATGAAGAGATGAGAGAATATCAGGGAAGAAGTCCTGGAGGAAGTGGTATCTACACTCATTTGAGAGGATAAGTAGAAGAATTCACTTGTGGAATGGAAATGGTAGTGACTTCTGGACAAAGAGAAAGCTGTACATAAAAGCACAGATGGGAAAAAGAAAGTTCTATGGGGTAAAGAGCATGATGTCATGTGGGTAATTGGGATAGGCATGACTGAGAAGATAAGTGGAAGATAAGATATAAAGGCTCTTGAATATACTTCTGGCTGTTTGGACATCTCACCATAGGCAGGATGGTTGCAAGCTAGAGGTTAACTGGCATGCTCAGATTTGCCTCATGTGAAAATAAATCTCCAGAGGGGGAAGAAATGCTGAAGCCAGGAAGGCAGACAAGAGTAATCCAGGAGATAAGTGTTGAGGGATGGCCTCAGCACCAAAAGCATCATGGAAGGTAGTGACTTCCTAATATTCTCAGGGAAGATGAACCTCAGGTTCAAAGAACTTCAAAACTCAACCATACCCACAAAAGTTAATTTTATCAACTTCACTAAAACAGATACCTTCCTCTTACTGTTCTGGTTTAGTTTTACCATGATTCCTCAGATTTCCAGTTTTCTAGTCTTCTAGTTCCATTCTCCAATTACACCTTCTGCTGATGGCTCCTCAATGCCACCTTGTTACTTCAACCCTACTCCATAATTGCCTACTAATCTCTCCTGGATTTTAATTCATATTAGCTCATAAAGCTGTCCTTGCTGCACCTTGATACATGGAATGTGGATCCACCAGATGGTATCTTCATATTATATTGGGCATCAACATTGCAGTTCCATGTATTCAGTCTATGGTTATGGTGTTAGTTTGGGTTCTCCAGAGACATAGAACCTTTAAGAGCTATATAGAGATATATACACAAAAAAATTATGATAAGAAATTGACTCACATAATTATGGAGGATGAGAAGTCCTAAAATTGCCATCAGTAAGCTAGATAACCAGGAAAGCTGATGGTATAAGTGCCAGTCCAAGTCTAAGTTCAAAGATGGGAGAAGACCAATGTTCCCACTCAAAAACAAACCATTGAAGAGAGAGAATTCTTTCTTAGTCAGCCTTTTATTATATTCAGGCTTCCAACTCATTGGATAATGCCCACCCATATCAGCAAGGGCCATCTATGTCACTCAGTCTACCCATTTAAATGTTAATCTCACCCAGAAACAACCTTATAAACATACCCAAAAGTAATATCTAATCAAACATCTGGGCACTCCATGTTCCAGTTAAATTGATACTTAAAATTAACTGTCACAGGAACTAAGAGAACCCCCACCAAGAGTGGGAGATCTTAGAGACACCAGTCTCTAGAGCTGTGCTGTTCAATAGGGTAGCTACATGCTTGAAATTGAGTCTGAATTGAAAAGTGCTATAATAGCAGTACCAGATTTCAAAAATGTAGTACCAAACAAATGAAAGATCAAATATCTCATGAATAATTTTACATTGATTACATGTTGAATGACAATATTGAGATATATTGGATTAAGTAAAATATATTATTAAAATTAATTTTACTTGCATTTCTTTTTAATATAGCTGCTATAAAATGTTAAATCATATAGTAGGTGGTTTGCATTCAACTTCTATTGGCCAATGGTGCTCTAGAGGTCTGAGTAAGAGTATCAGTTAGCAAGAATTAAGGGTGGCATTGGTGGTGGTGGTGGTGGGGGGTCTGATAAAAAAGTTAAAAATTCAGGGTACAGTTTTAGTTTTAATAAAATACAGCTGGGCTAACAGAAAAACAGACCATCTTTGGCCACTGTGATGGGTTGAGGTTGTTTTCATGGGGAGAGGGCCATTGTGGCTTCCTAGGCCTGGGATCTGCCAGATGCAGGACATCTAGGCTTTGGCCTCATGAGTAAGACTACAGCCCCACTCTGGATGGAATGGACACTGACCTGACTAAAGGATTATACTGACTAAACCAGCAATTTTCAACTTTTTACCTCATGGTACAAATAAACTAATTACTAAAATTTTGCAGCACACCAAAAAATATATTTTTTGCCAGTCAGACAAAAATAGATATAATTTTGATTCATTCACACTGGATAGCTATTGTGTTTACTGTTGTCATTTCCTTATTTGACAACCTAAGGGGAAATAGGTCAGTGCCCTCAACTAAATAGTCAGGTATTGCATGTTTGAAAAATTCTTGCATCACACAGATTGAAAATCTCTGGACTAAACTCTCAGAGGGAGGCTTCTCCATGATCCATCAGTGCCCTGTGGTGGAAGGAAGGTGCTGACACTTCCACTGCCCACCTCCTTGCTTCTTTGAATAGCGTAAATTCTACTCAGGAGGAATAATAATCCCCTCTGAAGAATTTTTGTTCCCTATGGTCAAATGCATTATAAGTTTGTATTTTCAATTGGATAAAATCCATATCATTAAAAAAAGGCAACCTTTCTTCTCTTTTGTTTGCTTTTCCAGGTACTGAGAAGTAACAGATGGAATTAATTCCCTTTACAGAGAAACCATCTAATCCATTTGTAAATACTGGTTTGGTTCTTAAGTGATCCTTGAGAGGTGATATATAATTAAAGGCTGTTTAGATTTCACTTAAGCAAGAATTTTCTGAAGCAGGAGTAGTAAGCCTACTGGAGGTGTGTGTTTACAGATCTTATTAAGGTCTTTGAGCATCCAGCAGTGCCCACCAGGCCTGAGATGGAACATACCCAGCACATGACACAGGAAGCCATAAGGGGAAGGCAGGATAGAAGCTGAGGAACTTCCAAAAGAAAGCAGTGAGAAAGAAGAAGAAGAAGAAGAAGAAGAAGAAGAAGAAGAAGAAGTAGTAGTAGTAGTAGTAGTAGTAGTAGTAGTAGTAGTAGTAGTAATGACTCTTAATCTGTCAGCAGTTCTAGTTTTTCCCACCCCTGAGTTTGCTGAAAACTTAGGCTGTCTTCCCATTCACTGCCTATTCTCCAGCCAATGTCCTGCTCTGCCACATTGGTTCTTATGCTTCTCAGGGAGAAAATGAGAGCAAGTAGAGAATGTCAATATGAGGCACATGAGGTGACCTCTGGGGGAGGCTAGAAAAGACTGCAATGAGAGCCGAGGAAGCTGAGGTGAGAGGGGGTGCACAGGGCTAAGAAGTCAAACTCGGGTCTCTGAGCTTCACCGTGGTATATTATGGGTGGGGCCAGGGCACCAAGCTCACTGGAGCTTAAACCTAAGGTGCACACAGTTGAATTTCAGATTAAGAATGTCAAGCTCTGTATGGCCTAAAAGGTTGTTTTCTCCATAAGTACCTAAAGGCTGCAGCTGGGAGTAAGGACCTGAGGCAAGCATCAGTCACAAGGCTCCCAGAATACCCTCCAGGGCCACAAAGACACTGAGGACACTTGCTGTTGTTGGAAGTAAAACTGGGAGGTAACTGAGGCTTTCCAGTCAGCATATATTCAGAGCACTGCATTCACGTGTGTGACAGACACTGTCTCCTGTCCAATATCCACTTCTTTCTTACTGCCAAAATAACTTGGAATAGCAATGTATGAGCTAGAAAATTACATTTTGAAATCTCTCTTGCAGTTGAAATCAAGTGCCATGTGCCAATGGGACACAAGAGAAAGTCGTCTAGGAAAATCTGGGAAAGTTATATTTATAAATAGCACTGCCCCTTTTCCTTAGTCACTTCCTTCAGTTCTCTTCCCTGGATATGAACAGGAAGCTGGAGAAGGATCAAACACAATTTTGCCACCAAATGGTGACCATGAGAATGAAAGTTGTAAGCAGAGAAGAGCAGAACAAAAAGAGGAGCCCAGGAGCCAATACACAGTCATCACCACATTTGGCTTCTAATCCCAGATGTCTAGTTTCATGAAAAATAATAAACTCCTTTTCTCCTTTAAGCTATTCCTTGTCACATTTTAATACTAGTACCATGATAAAAAGGCATGATATCATTCATTATTTATATCACCAGCTCCACAGACACCCAGGTTCTCAGAATTCTTTGGGGCAGCTGGGAGTTTGTCAGAATCAATGAGCCCTGTTTCCACTACAAAGCTATGGCCTTGGGATATTGATCAGGTCTAGGTGCCCTGGAGACTTGGTGTGGCAACTTACTATGGAAATGTTGGCATGAAATTTAAGAAATTAGCAGGAAGTAGAATACCAGGGTTTATAGAAAGGCTTTGGAGTCATGTTTAGAATAAACGCATCACAGAGGCTCTGTAAGGATGAAATGACACTAAGACTGAGATCTGCTACTTCCTATAGGTGAGCTGATGTGTTCTGGCACTACATGAGGTTCATGGACACTGACCCATAAAGATGGCAAGGTCATGTGTGGACAGCACCTGAGGCTAATCCACCAAATTGCTATCTCTGCTAGGGACCCATGGGAGACAGAATCCATAACAGTTATGTGAACAGAATAATTTAACACAAAGAATTATTAGCTCAGTATAAAGTTATTAACTAGGTAACTGAAAAGATAAAAAGGAACTCGGGTATTACAGAAGAAGTAACTGTAGGAAGCAGCTACTGCTGCTAGGACAGCTAGGATGGAGGGAACAAAGGGAAGAGGTTGGAATTATTAAAACTTAGGAAAAAATTTTGAGTTCTTTTTAAATTTTTTAAGTTAATTCCCTATTACATGTGCCAATGTAAAAAACATCTAGACATGTAAAAATGTGTTTGAATTTATTTGAGCCAAACCAACAATTTCCAGGAAGTAAAACCTCAATGGATTGAGAAAATGCTCCAGAAAATGGCAGTTTTACACCTTATTTCATACATTACAATCAATGGAGGAGGCACAAGGGGTTACTTGAAATCCATTGATGGTAGATGAGAGAAGCAGGAAAAAGCAAAGCTTGGAAACATTTGTGATTGGAAACAAAAAATACATGAAATGATAGACACTTATTTTACACCAGTGGGTACAGGATAGTTAACAATCAACAATTAACATAATAATAATATTGAGAGGATTTGTGGCCTCCCTCTGGTGCAGTGACTGAGCTTTGAGAGGTCTAGAAAGGATATTTGACATTCTAAAGGTATGTCAGTATGTTATTGTAGATACAAAAAGATAGCAGATAGGCTCAATTAAGGTAAGATTGAATTTTGTCAGGAAAGATTCCAGACTAGGATATGATTGCCCACCATGATCTGCTTTTGGTTAGAAATTTTTTAACTTCAGACCATCCTATGTGGTTATTACTTTAGTTCTCTGAATTTGCAAGGCCATCCATGAACTTGCCAGATTTAGCATGTGGCTCCTTTTGGTCCACCAATGTAACATTGGCAAATATGTTCTCCCATTCAGTGGGTTGTCTTTTCATTTTATTAATGATTTCCTTTGCTATATAAAACCTTTTTAGTTTGATATATTCTTTTTTATGTTTTCTTTAGTTTTCCTTATCTAAGAAAATATATTACAAAAAAAATATTGCTATAAGAAATGTCCAAGATTTTACTGCCTATGTTTTCTTCTAGGATTCTTATGGTTTTGAGCCTTAGATTTAAGTGTTTAATTATTTTTAGTTTATTCTCGCATTTGCCAAAATAAGGTGGTCTAGTTTAATTTCTCTTTACATATATCTGTCCAGTTTTCTCAACACCATTAATTGCATAAAGTATCTTTACCCTTTATATGTTCTTGCTTCCTTTGTCAACTATTAATTGATCATATAGGCATAGGTTTATAGACACTTATCCAAGAAAGACATACAGATGGACAATAGATAAATGAAAAGATGATTAATGCCACTAATCACCAGAGAAATGCAAATTCAAAACATGATATCATCTCACAATTGCCAGAATGGTGATAGTCAATAAATCAACAAACAGCCTTGGCTTTTGTGGCTCAGTGGATTGGCACCAGCCTGCAAATCCAAAAGTCTCTGGTTCAATTCCCCAGTCAGTGCACATAACCAGGTTGCAAGGCAGGCCTCCAGCCAGGTCCATAGCTAGAGGAAGGTGAAAGGCAACCATACATTGATGCTTCTCTCCCTTTCTTCCTCCCTCCCTGCCTTTCTCTCTGAAAATAATGAATATAAAAAATCTTTAAAAATTTTTTTAAATAAATTATTTTTTAAAATAATTAAGTCAACAAACAAGCATTGGAAAGGATGTGAAGAAAAGAGAATTCTAGTGAAGTGTTGGTGGGCATGCAGGCTGGTACATCCCTTCATAACCAAGAAGGGATACATTTACCTCAAAAGTGGAGACAACCAGAAGTTCCAGAAAATTGAGCTGCATGGAAGTTCAACAAACAAAGATATAAAGAAGAAATACTCATCCAGACATGTAGGAGGGTGGAGCCGGGACAGAGAGGATGTATTTTGGAGGTGTAGCAGTGTGGTGGTAATGGTGGTGGTGGTGGTGGGACAGCAGTTGTGGCTGGCTGGAAGAAAGCACAGTCACACATTTAAAAATAGGGACACCTAGGGAGCGCTCCCAGCACCCAACCAAACCCTGCAGCTTACATTTCTAGTGTCCGGGGTTGGAGCGGTAGAGAGGGAATAAAGCTACATTGCTTCTGACTGTGAAAGCCAGTGAGGGTTGAAGTGGAACAGAAACTGCTAGTTTCCCAATAAAGTCCATTTATTTAGAGGCCCCCACTATCCTAGAACATCTGTAGACCCACCCACTCTGGGAACCATGACCAGGGCAACAGCTAGAGGGGCAGGAAGGGGAAGAAGTACCTGCAAAGGGATGAGTGCTGAGCAAGCAGCATTGTTCACTCTCAGACCTCTCTCCCTGATATAAAGCACCAAAGAGTGGTGAAATAGGCCACCCAGCACTGACAAACACCTAAGGTTCTGGTCCTTAAAATGTAGCAGGTGCAACAACTCTACCTAATGACAAACACAGGTAAACAGAGGCAAATACAGGAGACTTTAAGTTGAGGAGACAGAAAAGTATGGCCCAAAAGAGGGAACAGGTCAAGGTTCCAGTGGGAGAACTAAGCAATGAGGAGATAGCCAAACTAACAGATGCAGAATTCAAAACGCTGGTAATAAAGATGCTCGCAGACTTGACAGATATGCTTAAGTATGGCAAACACAGAAGGGAAGAAGTGAAGGTTGTGCTAAATGAAACAAAGGAAAAGCCATATGAAACCAGTGGTGAAAAGAAGGAAACCAGGATTCAAATCAATGACTTGAAACATAAGGAGGAAATAAACATTCAACCAATATAGAATAAGGAAACAAGAATTGAAAAAAATGAGAAGTTTAGGAACCTCTGGGACAATTTTAAACATGTCAACATCTGAATCATATGACTTCCAGAGGAGAAGAGGAACAGCAAGAAATTGAAATCATATGAGAAAAAATAATGAAGAAAAACTTCCTTAATTTGGCAAAGGAAATAAACATACAAGTCCAGGAAGCACAGAGAGTCCCAAACAAGCTAGACCCAAAGAGGACCACACCAAAACACATCATAACTAGAATGCCAAAGGTTCAAGATAAGGAAGGAATCTTAAAAGCAACAAGGGAAAAGTAGAGAGTTACCTCCAAAGGACCAGGAGAGAAGTAGTCAAAGTGATGAAAAGCAAGGACCTACAACCAAGATTACTATATCCAGCAAAGCTATCATTCAGAATGGAAGGGCAGATAGAGTGCTTCCCAGACAAGGTAAAGCTAAAGTAGTTCATCATCACCAAGCCATTATTATATAAAATGTTAAAAGGACTTACTTCAGAAAAAGATCAAAACTATGAACATTAAAATGACAACAAACTCACAGCTATCATAATAGAACTTTAAAAATTAGAACAAAATAAGCAAACAACCAGAATAAGATAAGAATCATAGATACGTGGATCATTTGGAGGGTTATCAACTGGGAGGGGGAAGAGGGAGAAATGGGGAAATGGCACAAGGATTAAGAAACATAATTGGTAGGTATAAAATAGACAAGTTAAGAATAATAATAGGAAAGAGTGAAGGCAGGAAACTTAAATGCAAGACCCATGGACATGAATTAACAGGAGTGTCAATGCAGGAGGGATGGGGAATCCTGGTCAGAGGGAAGCGAAAAAAAATTGAGACAAATGTAACAGCATAATCAAGAAAAAAATATACTTTAAAAAATATGAAATTGCCATATGACCCAGAGATTCTACTTCTGGAACTAAATCTGAAGAATCCCAAAATACTGATTTGAAAGAATATAAGAACTCCTATGTTCATAGAATAATTATTTACAATAGCCAAGATTGGGAAGCAATTTGTGTTCATCAGTGGATGAATGGATAAAAAAAATCTGTGGTACATTTACACAATGGAATGCCACTCAGTCATAGAAATCTTACCTTTCACAACAGTGTGAATGGCCTAGAGGGTAATATTTTAACAGAAATAAGCCAGTCAGAGAAAGACAAGTACCATGTGATCTCATTTATATGTGGACTCTAAAGAACAAAATTTAAGAACTAAATAGAAACAAGCTCATAGCTACAGACTGAAAACTGTCAGAGGGAAGAGGGCTTGGGGTGCTGAATGAAGAGGTGAAGGGATGAAGCAATACAAATTGGTCATTGCAGAATAGCCACAGAGATGAGGATTGTAGTGTGGAAAACACAGCCAAAAGAGGGGAGGGGGGGAGGGGAGGAGGCAAAGAAGGGGAGCAGTTTAGTCAAGGAACTAGTATGGAAGAACCATGGACATGGACAACAAGTGGGATTGACTTTGGAGGGGGAGTGGGTGGGCAGGGAAGGGGACAGAGGGAAGGAAAAAGGGGATGGATGTAATAAAACAACAATAAAATTAAATTTTAAAAAAATGTTGTGATAACTGGGTATGGGGCCAGGTCCAGAGACATTCTGTAAAGTGCATGGTTTTCCAGCCACTTTGCTATACATCTGAAACTGGTGCAAAATGGTATTGAATGTAAACTGTGGTTGAAAAAATTTTATAAAAAAGTAGAGGGAGAGCCTCTTAAACTGAAAGTCAGACGGAGAAAGAGCACCAGCTAGTGCTGGGTGTCTGGCAACGTGGAGTGGTCATGATTCTAGTTCTGCGAGGGTTGGAAAATATACACACTGATTCAGTGGCTGCCCCAGAAAGGAACCACCTTTGCCAGAGTGAAGAGGCTTTGCTAAGGAAAGGAGAATGCTCTCCACTCCCTCAGGTCTTGCACTCTCCGTCCAGTCCCTGCTACCAGCAAAGCCTAGCATAACAAAGCAGGTGGCTGAGCTGGAACACTGGTGCGCAGAGTCCCAGACCCACAATCATAGAGCAGAAATCAAGGAGGGTCTTGGGGCTAAGAGACAATTATTGAATAACTGATCTAACATCCCTGCAGCAAATACTGAGTGAACAATGTATGCCTCCATATTCTAAAATATGCTAATCAATTGAGGTAAGAAAATAGTATTGGATGCTCAGAAGAATCTAAACACACTGAGGAGATAAGAAAGGTAGTTTTAAACAATCAGAAATTAATAAGCAGCATTGGACTTGATTGCCACTATGGGAAAATGGAATCAAGATAGAGGAAATAAGGGAAAAAATGGACCAACAGCAGGAAATACCAACTCAGGCTAAAGAAGCAAAAAGGGAGGTCCACTGGGATTTCACACCTCAGAAGTGGAGCTCATCCAGGCACTATTTCAGCAGGTGGAGATAAGCTGATCCTCTGTTAATGCTGGTTGAAAACTTGGCCTTTACTGTTCAAAGGCACATGGGCCATGAGCTAAAATATGCAAGCATTGAGCACTTGCCCCCCAGTACATCACAGAACACATATGAATTGATTCTGCAGGTGAAAAGAATCCCTCACTTGCTTTGGTTGCTATGCCCAAATCAAATGGCTTCTTATTTTCTGGGTCCCTTAACTCATCACATCAAAGGCATTGGTCTTAGATGGGAAGGGGATTAAATGCTTCATCCAATCATTACAATATTGCTTGTTCCTGGTTCTGCAGTTGGTAACAAGGGCCTGGGTGAACTTACCAAGCACCTGGAGGTTCCCCAAAAGCTAACAACACACATGCAGTAAAAAGGCAGAGTGGTAGGAGAAGCAGGTGAATGCAAACAGCAGCAGTCTATTGAGTGATTGAATATTTCTTTGTGGAGTCCATCACACTGCTTAGGTAGAAGGTGATGGGATGAATACCAAGTTTATTAATATAAAATAGCTTTGCCCAAGCCCAGCCCACATTTGCTGATGCATTCTAGCCTGATCTGCTACAGTTTCTCCCCCCTAACTCCAGGGTCCTCAGCCTTATCACACACCCACTAGGGCTTTTGTGCTGGAGAATAGAGAGAAGAGAGACTGAGGATGACGCACCTGGGGTAAGAGCCTTCAGCCACACTCAAGGGCCTATGAGGACCAAGTCCCGAGGAAAAGCTGCAATGAGGGAAGCAACGTGAGGAACAGGAAAGGAGAATTTAAAAGTATTGCCAGAGACCATGCTTTCTCTTCGTGGATCTTCAGATGAACAAGAAAATAGAAATTGTTTTGAAATTACTTTTAGCCGTACACTGTGTTCTTTTCACACTGCTTTGGGAATAAACCACAGGAGTGGTAGCTCTGTAAAAATCATAAAGAAGAAAAACAATCTAAAAAGTCCTTCAGAGATGCAGGACTGTCAGAGAATTGCATAAGGCTTTCTACTTCTATTTCCAGGCCATGTCTCAGGCCAGGCCAGGCCAGCTCTGGACTTGGTGGCCTTCCCACTCGGAAGTTGGGAAGTTAGTTGGTCAGGGTCCCCTCCGAGCCTGACTATGGAGACAGTTTCCCAGGTCTTCCATGTTCTTTCTCCCACAGACCAACCCAGAGACCTTTCTCTATTTAAGGAATAGACTGGTGATGCCAATAGGCATGGACTTTGTTTCCCTTTCTTAGGGTAGCTGTCATCAACAAATGACATACACATACACATAACTCCCCACCCCCCTCAACAATTTTGTGGACATAAGTCAGTCAATCCAACCAACACAGAACAATACAGAGAGAGTAGTGATGGCTCAAGTGACAAATTTGTCTCCTGTGAGTCTGTGGCTTCTCTGAGTCCCACTCATTCAGAGATGAGGCCCAAGGTCTCACAAGAACACCAGGGTCCATCTGTAGAATTCAGCACTGTCTCAGTGCCTGGGAGGAGGAAGGTGCACTCGGGAAAGGCACCTTTGGAAAAGGTGCCATTAGGAATGAGTGGTTCTGGAAACCAAGAATAGCATAGAAAGTGACAAAGCTGAAAAATATAAATCTAACCTATAGTTCAAGTATCAAGCATAGCTAACTTCATCCCCTGTTATTCTAGTTATTAACTTACTGCCTTTCTGTTCCATCAGTTTTGAGAGACTTCAACATGCTTACTCTATTCATATGCTCATTCTATATCATATACAGACTTGACCTCCTTGACCTCAGCAACCTATAACTGAACTCCTATCCCACAGACATAGCAATTGTTCCCACTATTACCACAACCAACTATTCTTTAGTCCTTACTTCCATACTCATGGAAGTGTTCAAACTCACAAAGATATCCAGCTCTTTAGATACTTCATTTTCTTCCAGTCTATTAGCCTGAACTAGCCTTTGCTTGAACATCCACAACACTCTAGGTTTTCACAATTTTTCTCTAATTCTTCTTGTTCATCTTCTAATTGTCCCTTAAAGGTTAGATTTCCTAGAGGGGTTTTCCCTAAAATCTTGTTCTTATACATCCTCCTTGGATTCTGTAGCCTCCTATGTGGCTATATGTTTTCAAA
The DNA here is from genome assembly GCA_004026585.1 of Noctilio leporinus. Classification (NCBI taxonomy): domain Eukaryota; kingdom Metazoa; phylum Chordata; class Mammalia; order Chiroptera; family Noctilionidae; genus Noctilio; species Noctilio leporinus. Next base: position 46,113 of record PVIW01006407.1, on the reverse strand, counting down.
TCTCTAATCTCAATTTTGACTTCTCTAAACTTCAGATCATTACAGTTCTTTGAAATCTTCATCTGAGTGCCCTAAAGGACCTAAAACAAATGATAAAGTTCAGACTTTATCATTTGTTTCCACATGTCTCAATTCCTCACTCTCAATATTTTTTTTAAATGATTTTTATTTATTACTTCAGAGGGAGAGGAAAGGAGAGAGGCAGAGAGGGAGAGAAACATCAATGTATGGTTGCCTTTCGCCTGCCTCCAGCCACAGACCTGGACGGAGACCCATCTTGCAACCTGGTTATGTGCCCTGACTGGGGAATCGAGCCAGCGACCTTTGGGTTCACAGGCCAGCACCTAATCCACTGTGCTACCAGCCAGGGCTACTTACACCCAACATTTTTTACCTCACTGATGAGATCACCATCCATCAACGTTGTCCCAAAGTCATGAACACAAAGTTTTACTTCCTCCTCTATACCAAATTATCACCATTTTTTCTTTTGCCTCTTAAATATTTTCCAAATCCATGTCTTATTTCCTTTCTCTGCTAACATCATTCCAGCTCCCATCATCTCTTACCTGAAGGTTATTACAAGTAACCCCTATATAACATGGTTGTTAGGTTCTTTAAAAATGCAGTGTTATATGAATCTGTGTTATACAAAACAAAGAACAAGTACAAAAAAGGGGGTTAAGTTCCAAAAAAATTTTAAAACATACTACTATATTTTTATAATTAAGAGAAATATCTTTACTTAAGCAATTTTGACCAAAAGTATAACATATTAATATTATTGTATTAAGTAATATTTTCTTCATCATCACTACTAAGCACCATTAACCAATGGTGTTTTCTTTTTCACAAGATAGCTTCATCCTCTGAACTTTCTTCAGCATTATCTTGACCTCTATCCTGTACTTTTTGCAAAAAAAAAAACAAACCTATTATTTTAGATTGCTTGCTTTTAGCTGAGAGATCTTTATAAATTTTGTTAATTTCAAATGAAACATCTTTTGCTCTTAAAAGCTCTTATTACATTCCATTATGTTCAGGGATTTCCCTAATTTCAAATAAGATGTATTTTGCTCTTAAAAGCTCCTACTATGCTCCATGTTGTTCAGGGATTTCTCTAATTCTCAAACTGTTTTAGAGTGAAACCATGTTTGAGAATGCCACACTGTAGGAGGGTTTTCCCCAATTCTCTAGCCATGTTAGAGCAAAACTGTGTGATAGAAGTGTCATGTTATATGGGGGTTGCCTGTACCTCATTGATTATCCACCTTTGATATTATTATACTGAATCCTCTCCTGCATGTGGTCTCAGAGGGAGATAAACAAACATAGGTCTGATCCATTTACCACCCTACTTAAATCTTTTTGATGGTATTCATCTTTAGCACTTTATCATAGCATCAAAGGACCCATGTCATCATTTTATTCAGAAGACTCTGATTCTCTTCTTTCCATTTCTACCTTGAGAGTTAAACTCCATTTAGATCAAAGCTATGTAGTTCCCCATACACTGTACATTGCACTTACATCTGTGTGTCTGCTGAGTCCTAGCAGGTGGAGTAAAATTTCTTTTCTGTGTTCCCGTAGCAACCCTTGCATACTGACATCTGAGCTTTCATCACACATTGCATTTGGGAAAATTCTTTACTTTCTGGCTCCCCTACCAGGCTGTGACCTTTTTAAAGGCAGGGTCATGTCTTGGCCTTCTCTGTATGCCTCGTACCTTCCCAGCCCCCATCCTATGCTAGGTCTTAAGCAATGATGGTTAACTGAACTGAACTGACTAAGTTGGCCACTATGCCGCTCATTCTTAGAACTCTCCATATCTGGCCTACATCAAACCTCCCTGCAACTGCCTCTTCAAAGGCAGGGACATTTCTTCCAGATGAAAGTCTTCTATTCCACTGTCACAAGCTCTTTTCCTAACTCTCGTTACACGAGTTTCCACTTCACTTACATGGTCCCACAAGTGGAAGTTATTTTCAGATTTTAAATAAAATAAAAGTCATCCAAAACTGTCTTTGTGTGATGGAGAGGACACTCAGTGGGGTGTCAGGACACTTGAGTTACAGTTGCTGCTCTGTGGCTGACACATGATCAAGACAAGGCACTGTTTTGCTAAGGCTTCAGTCGCCTCATTCAGTCTACTGGTGGGGAGCGCTGAGATTGTGGCCATATTATCTGAGGTGGCAAAGACATTCTTTGTTCCAGGTTTACCTGGCATCATTATAAGCATAGTAATGATATGGCTTGGTTGTTAGAGTGGACTCAAAGGAGCACAAAGATTGATAGGATGATGGGTTGTGGGTCAAGAAGAGGAAGAGAGTACAAGCTGTATTTTTCTCGTCTAAGGATGAATCCAGAACAAGAAAACCCTGAGGGAAAATGGGCCTGAGGTTCAAGCTACAACCCACTTGCCCTGGTGCTCTTACCTCTGTTTATTCCTCACCCAGATTATCTGCTTGAATGTGTTAACTCCTCACTTCTCAGCCAGCTCTTTTCAAAAAGCACCTATAAAGCTTTCACTTTGCTCTGCTCTGTTATAAATGGTCCTAAGGCCAGAAGAGCCACAGCAATGAGAAGTTACTCTCTGCCCCAAATTCTGCGTGGTGCCAGCTCTCCTGTGGGAGCCTGGAACATTCAGCTTCCACACGCAAACTGTCCCATGGTCTCCCTGATTCTGTAAATCTAAAGAAAGATGAGGGCCTGCCTATCTCTGTGCTCCTAGCCTTAGAGGAATTGCAGAAAGGAAGGAAGTTAGCTTTAAAAACAGCTAGCAACCAGTCAATGCTTCATAGCAGGAGGGACCAGGAGCTGCCTTTCAGTAGCCACTTTCACATCAAGAATGAATACATGATCTGCTCTCTGGGGAGTGTGAAATGATTTCTTTCACACTGTTCCTTATTGGAACATTCTCCATTGACAGCAATCACTCACCCACCCAGAGACTCAGGCTCAAAGGAACAACAGAGGACAGAGAATACTCAGGATTGCACAGGAATACATATACACACACAAAATGTACACACTAATGCCCAAGTGAACACATGCTCAGTACGTACAAATCCTTAGGCACCCATTTACAAATAATCTTAAAAGTGCAGAGGAAAAAAGCAGCATTCATGCATTCAGACTTATGCAGCCTCAGACACGTAGAGGTTCAGTTCCTGACCCAGGCACACTCAATAAGCCCAACACTTGTGGGCATGTTATCCTCAGGCATACAGAGCCCAGAGAAACATATAGACACTCCAAAACTAAAAGAGAACGTGTATAGATAGGGATAGCCACCTCAACTCCTGACAGTCAGATAGCTGCAGAGGCAGCTGAAGGGTTTTTAGAAAGGAGTACATAGTAGATGTGTAGGTCGGTGATTGCTATAGACAGACAGTAAGAGAGTGGGTGAATGGGAGAAAACAACACTAGAGCTGGGAGTAGAAGACTTGTTACTGCATGAGCTGGGGAGAGAAGTGAACAAGATCTGCATTGGAGCTACAAAGGGATAGATCCAGAAATATTTTTAGGTCAAATGGAATGAATTTAACAATTAATTCAGTGCATCCGGGAATAGGGAAAAGGAAGAAGTCTCTTGGGATTCTGCCCTGGGCAGCAGGGGGAGGGACTGGGTGAGCAGACAGCATGACTCCCTTTGGTTATCTAACTATCTACTGGAAGTATCCTGAATACCAGTTCCTGGCCTCAGGCCTCTGGCCAAGATTCAGGAGCCTACAGCCTAAAGCAAGTGGGCTTTCAGAGTGCCACCCAAGGCCTTTTGTCTGTAGAGAAGAATGAGCACACACCATTTAGAAGACAGATAGCAAAGGCCTGACAGGAGGAACTTTGAAAGCATACTTAGGCATGACTCAGAGCCTTCCTGCCTGCGACACTGCTGATTGATAGCTTCCTGGAGGTCTCTCATTGGTTTGGGCTGCCATTGATTGCTATGATCTAACAGCATACCTTAAACTTACTTTCAGACTCAGCCTTCTCTGGATTCACAAGATACTTTTGCAGGTGAAGTTTACCCTACTCCTCAGTTCTTCCCCCCAGGGTTTTCTGCTTTGGAAAATAACTTAATGTGTGTCACAGGATCCTGTTTCTGCAACCATTTTTATCCTTAAAAGTGTGATAATTTAAAAATAAAGAGACTCTTGAGCGAGGACTTAATAAGTACCTAAATACCACCTGGCAACATTTATGCCCCGCCACCACCACCAAAAAAAAAAAAATCACTGGAAAAACACTCCAGAGCAAGCACATCCCCTACAGGAGCTGCCATAACCATGGTTGAAGGAGAGCCTCCCTGCAAAGGCAGCAGCTAAGCTGCCTGCAGTCTGGCATTAAATCTTGCCTGTGAAAGATGAGAGGGAAATCCTCTCAAAGGCCTAATTCCTGGGAAACTGGTGTGACTCTAATAGAAACCAGGTCCCAGCTGAGAAAACACTGGAGAAGTTCTGAAAACTGCCAATGCTGGCAGCAATTCCCAGGAGTTTCTGCTTTCTGTCCAGCATCTCCCCTCCCCCATGTCCTGTCTCTGGCTTTCTTAGCTAGGAATGCCCATGGTCTTAGTACTCTGGGATAATAGACCAAGGCCCTTAAAATGTCAGTCCTATTGAAGGACAACAATAGGACTCTGCCTTCAGTCCCCAGTACACCAAGCAAGTTAACCCAGACAGCCAAGGGGGAGAAATGAGATCAGGCCTGAAAATAATGCTCAGGGAATGAGCGGCCCTTATTTCCCTACCTCCTCCTTATATTAAATGACAACAGTGCAAGGCACAAAAGATACAGGGGAAACCAAAGGTTCAGATACACATGTAAATGAATATTTTAGAAGACAGTGTGGTAAGTGCTATAACAATACATACAAGAAGCTATTAAATTGCAGGAGAAATAGTCACTTCTGCATTTTGTGTGTTGGGGAGAGGAGTGTTATTTAGAAGACTTTGTGGAAGCAAAAAGAAGGAAGAATATGTTGGAAATGCAGGTTGCGAGGTGCATACTAAGGGGTCTGAACATGTAGAGCATGTAGCTGCTTAGAGCCAGTCACAAGACTGGGAGCTGCACTTTTCCACCTTCTTACAGGCAGTTTCAGGGGGAAGCTGCTATGGTCTTTCCTGATTCTTCCCACCCGAACCAGGCTGAGCCATTGAATCACTTTTGGAGGGAATTTGGAATTAGGATGAAGACAATCCATTTATTTTTAATTATTTAAGCTATCATATTTTTTAAATATTTTATTATTTTTAGAGAGAGGGGAAAAGAGAGAGGCAGGGATGGAGAGAGACATCAATGTATGGTTGGTTGCCTTTCACCTGCCTCCAGCTATAGACCTGACTGGAGACCTGGCTTGCAACCTGGTTATGTGCCCTGGCTGGGAATCGAACCAGCAACCTTTGGGTTCATAGGTCAGCGCCTGTCCACTGTGCCACCAGCCAGGGCTTGAAGCTATCATATTAAAAAAGAAGCCAAGAGTCAATTCCCAGAAAAGAGCAGGGATGAAAGATAGAGGAGCCTAGGCCATATTCCTGTCCTGGTTCCAGTGGTGCCTAGGCCAAGGCAGCTCTAGACCTTCACTGAGGCTTGGTCATTCAGGAGATGCCACAAGCTCCTTCAAAAAAAAAGAAAAAGAAAAATAGTCCCATCTTGTATAAACAAAGCTCCAGCTGGGTTTCACCTGTAAGAAGCAATATCACTTAAGAAACAAGGTGTGTGCGAGTGGGGGAAGGTTGAAATGAAGCTGCAGATGAGTGTGAAGGTTCTGTGAAGGTTCTTAAATGCTACTTAAAGTATAGACATTAACCTCAAAAGAGCAAGTCAGTGCATGTTTCTGAGCCATGCACCTTGTAGAACCTGGACTGAGGTGGGGTCCAGGAAAGTGGACCACCTGGGTGGTGCTCTGTAACATAGTGGGAAGAGAACTTAAGGCAATTATGTTGGGATAAAGAGAAGAGAGGTGTTTCCAAGGCAGAAATCAAATGATCAAGTGAAGAATGAAGAAGTAGAAGAGTCTGAAATGGTGTTAAGAAAGCCAAGAGTAAGACAATTTCGAGGAAAAAGGTACTCAACCATACCCTGCCAAAAGGGAGGCCAAGAGCTCAAGTGAGGTAAACATTGGAAAGCGGTGATTGGATTTGGCATTTCAGACACTCCTAACCAGATAGCAATGGGTTAATCAACAAATACAAGAAAAGGAACTAGGAAAATGATTAGTGACTCAGCTTTTAAGTCCTCCAGTAGCATTTCCATAATATAACTCTAATGTCCAATGTTGTCATGATAATTCAACTTGATGGAAGTCAAATTATTCTATTTTTGACAATAGTTTTATGTCTCCTACTTGTATTTTTCAAAATAAGTTAAATTTTTTTTCACTTAATGGAAAAAATGTGCTTTTTCTTTCTCATAGCCACAATAACCCTAAGTTAATAACACTTTTCTCAATGTATGTATTTATTATGTTTTCATTTGTTGAGTGGTTAACACAAACACATGATTTCTTTTTAAAAATTCATAGAATATAGAAGTGTGGAATAAAGTGTGAATCTCTTTCTCTCTCCCATTCTCCCATTAAAAACAGTTACCAGTCTTTTGTCAATATTTCCAGAGGTAGTCTATGCAAACACAACCATATAGGTATATGCATTCCCTTTTGACATCTATGTCAGAGCAGTTTTCATAGCTCTTAGATTGTTCCATATCTGTGCACATAAGTCTGCCTCCCATTTTTGAATGGCTCCATGCTATTTCCTTGGCTTGATTTATTTCATTAGACCCCTATAGATGAACTTCTAGGTTGTTGCCATGATTTTGTTAATGTAATCAAGGCTGTAGTAAATGATTTTTCTTTGGATATATGTGTAGGAAAATTTCCTAACATTAAAACTGCATTTAAAATATTGACAGGTATGTTCAAACTGCCCTCTCAAGTTCCTGTCAACAATGTATGAGAGTGGCAGTTACCCTACATCTGCACCCAGTATAGTGTGTCATAGCATCTTTGTCTCTTTATCAATTGATGTTATAACCCACGAGGTAAGGGTCAACCACAGAACTGGACTGACCCAAGCAAGAATGCCTGGGACAAGGCCTAAAAGTCCTGTTTCTCAAGAAAGGTCAAAGTTAAATAATTATAGAATGTGTGTCTACCTCATCTGCAAAGTGACATTGCTCTTGGCCTGAGGGAATTGTAAACTACCTTGCAAATGCAAAGGTAAAAGAGCTTGTCCCAGTGACCCACACCCACCTTGGTGTTGATTCAATTAGGAATTTGCTCATGCTGTGCAGCTGTATTACTTTCCCTGCATCACTTTAGAAAGCTCAATATATGTTTAAAGTCTATTGTACTTCAGGAATCCGTGCAGTATGCAACTCAGTGGTTTAACTTTACATTTATTTTATTATGAGTGAAGTTGAATACTTTTTCTATCATTTCAAAGCTATTTTTGTCTATTTTTATTAACTGTCATGTGCTTTCCTTACTATGGAGGTGATGTTATCTTCTTATTGATTTATAAATACTCTTTATATGTTATAGGATGTGTCCTTTGTCATCTGCATTGCAAATATTTTTCAAGTTTTCATTGGCCTTCATTTTATTTTTTCCTGGTTTTCAAAAAATGTCATTTTATGGTATTTGCTTACAATGAAGAATCATCCCATTTTTTATAGTCATATGTACCCATATTTTCTTGTAAGACTTCTGGATTGTGTGAAGTCTTTCCAAAGGTCTTTTTTATTTTGAGATTATAAAAGTTTTCTTTCATGTCTCCTTCTAGTTCTTTTATTTTTTTCATATTTTTAGTATTTAATATAGGTGGAATTTCTATTTTGATATTAAGATCGAGGGAAAAATCCAACTTTATTTTTCCCAGATTACTACTGAAGTCAGTGCCGTGATAATAGAAGTTTTCATACTCTATTGCAAGGCACTGTTATAAGCTCTTTTTCAGAGTTAGTGATATTAGACTCTTAAAACGCTTAAAACTTCTCTCAGCAATATTGAACGGATTATGACAATAGGAAGCTAGAGACACCTAATGCTCTGTTCCACCTTTTTATTAACTATTCCTAAAACACACAACATAAAAGGGTTTGTAAAATGTCAACAAGAATTGAAATTGTAATTTAGGAAAATATCTGCCAGATGTGCAGAAAACTGTCCATTAACCAAAAGAAGATAAAGATAAGTGTCTGGCCAACCATTCCCACTCTTTACTTCTTCCTCAAAAAAGAAAAAGAAAAGACTTTTTTAAAGTATATTTTATTGATTATACTATTACAGTTGCCCTAATTTTTTCTCCTTTGCCCCCTCTGTCTAATACCTCCCTCCCTCCAGAAATCCCCCCTTAGTTCATGTCCATGCATCATACATATCAGTTCTTTAGCTTCTCTATTTACTTTATTATTCTTAACATCCCCCTATCTATTTTGTACCTACCAGTTTATGCTCCTTGATCCCTGCACCTTTTCTCCCATTCTCCTCCTGCGCCCTACTGCTTATAACCCTCCATATGATCTCCATATCTATGATTCTGTTCCTGTTCTAGTTTTTTGCTTAGTTTGTTTTTGTTTTTTTAGATTCATATGTTGACAGTTGTTTATTTTCATTTTACTGTTCATAATTTTGATCTTCTTCTTAAATGTATCCCTTTAACATTTCATATAATAAGAGCTCAGTGGTGATGAACTTCTTTAGCTTTACCTTGTCTGGGAAGCACTTTATCTGCCCTCCCATTCTAAATGATAGCTTTTCTGGTTGTAGGTCCTTGCTTTCCATCACTTTGAATACTTCTTTCCATTCCCTTCTTGCCTGCAAAGTTTCTTTTGAGAAATTAGCTGATAGTCTTACAGGAACCCCTCTGTAGGTAAGTCTCTTCTACTCTCTTGCAGCTTTTAAGATTCTTTCTTTATCTTCAACATTTAGCCGTTTAATGATGATGTGTCTTGGTGTGGTTCTCTTTGGGTCCGCTTTGGGTTTGGGACTTTTTGTGCTTCCTGGACTTGTATGTCTATTTCCTTTGCCAAATTAGGCACATTTTCCTTCCTTATTTTTTCAAATGGGTTTTCAATTTCTTGCTCTTGCTCTTCTCCTTCTGGTACCCCTATAATTTGGATGCTGGTATGTTTAAAGTTGACCCAGAAGTTCCTAAGCCTCTCCTCATTTTTTTCAGTTCTTATTTCTTCATTCTGTAATGGGTGACTATTTCTATCTTCCTTATGTTTCAAATTGTAGATTTGAACCCTGGCTTCCTTTCCTTCACTATTGGTTTGGTGTGGGTTTTTCTTTGTCTCACTTAGTATATTCTTCAAATCTTCCATTACACATTTCTCATATTCAATCATTTCTGTGAGCATCTGTATCACCACTTTTGAACTCTGCATCCGTTAGGTCAGGTATCTCCTCCTCACTTAGTTCTCCCTCTGGAGCCTTGATCTGCTCCCTCTTTTGGGCCATACTTCTCTGTCTCCTCATCTTGACAGCCTCCTGTGTTTGCCTTGTGTACTGGGTACCTGTTATGTTGTAAGGGGTGGCATCTTAGGTATACATCAGATTGTTTCACAGTCTTGTGGCATTGTCTGGATGAGTATTACTTCTTTATATCTTTGTTTGTTGGACTTCCATGCAGTTCAATTTTCTGGTAGTTCTAGTTATTTTTTGTTTTGGGGAAGATATAATCCTTCTTATGATTGTGGAAGGAGGTGAAGCATGTCTACCTATGCCTCCATCTTGGCCAGAAGTAAGAAGAAATTTTTGCTGTCCAGTTGGAAGGGTACAACCAGAAAGGGAAGGAGCTACTACTCTCTGAGGTGACAAGGAATAAATCAACAGGCTTCATTTGTATCTTCCCCATCTGAGAAAGTTCTAGGCAATTCAGACACTAATTCTAAGCCACAAAAAACACAGAAGTATAAATGTGTTTGGTGTTTAATTCTGTACCTGTGGTAAAGAGGTCAGCAGTGAGCCAAGGCTGGGCATTCAAGATTTCAGTATGTGGGACACAAATGGGCATGAAGATTGGGAGTAGAACAGGAAAGTGGTAATCATGAGATCTTCATTCCTATTTTTTAGAAACAAAGCTACATTAGATTCATGTTATCCAGGGAGGGAAATCCCATTTAGTAGAAAATATCAAAGAAATGGAATCACCTTCTTAGTTCAGTAGATTTTCACCAAATAAATAATTGCTAAACCCCAGCAAGTGTGGTGAGGACTTCACAATCAGCCATCCATAGCTAAGACCTGGGATGATGATTCTAATAGCAACAAAATAAATGTGAAACTATCAAGGCAAATTGATTCATCATCTAATGAGGAAACAATAGACCTGAGAGAACTTTAACCTAATTAAACCAGAGAAACCTCAGAGTTTATATAGTACTGGTCAGAGATCTTAGTTGCATTAAATGCAAAGCAACTGCATTTATCTTTTTCTTTTTTTTTATTAAAAAAAAGATTTTATTTATTATTTCCAGAGAAAGAGAAAGAACGAGAGGCAGAGAGGGTGAGAAACATCAATGTATGGTTGCCTTTCACCTGCCTCCAGCTACAGACCTGGCTGGAGACCTGGCTTGCAACCTGGTTATGTGCCCTGGTTAGGGAATCAAACCAACAACCTGTGGGTTTGCAGGCTGGAGCCTTATCCACTGTCCTTCCAGCCAGGGCACAACTGTTATCTTAAGCAAAACAGGGACCTTTGTCATAACAGATGGCTAGGAGAGAAGAGTTGAAAAGAAGTAGAAACCAAAAACTTCGGAGACTTAAGGAGCAGAATGCATCAATCAGGCCCTTATTTAATGCTACACAAACTGCCTCCAGGTACTTTAAGTGAAAATGAATTTACTAACAGCATCTTTGGGAACCCCAGAATTGATAGAACAACTAGATAATCAATAAAAATATCAGGATGAAGGAAAAGAGGTGTCACCAGAAACACATAAACTCCTCCCAAAGGACTAGCCTGAAAATGGCATGACTGCCTCAGAGGCTAAACACTGAGTACTAAGGTGTCAGCCAAGACCCATGTGACAACAACCCAGATGCTGTCCTGAGAATTATTGCATCTGTCCCTGGAAACTGTCCATGGCAGCCACCATTGGAGACAACCAGTGAATTTTCCACTGGCCCATGTTTTGGCATTACTTGCTTCAGAATCCCAGGTGAGTCCATTTCATTGGGCAAGTCATATGCCCATCTCCTGGCTTCTTGCAGGACTTGCAGAGATTTCATATCTGGTTTTTCTGTTTCCATCATGGCAGAGTCAGTGGCCCCCTCTCCCAATAAGACTATACACTTGGAAATGAAGGAAATGGCAAATGACCACTGTATCAACAACCTAATAAATATTCTGAGAAGAATATCATTGCCACTCCTGTTGAGCACCAATACTCTTACCCCTGTACATCCCTGCTGCTGCCACTGCCCCTGCCTCAGAAAATGAATTGGAACCAAGAGCAGGAGGCCAGAAAAAAGGTCAGCAGAAGCATCTGGACCCTCAGGCTTCTAAATAGAAAGGCAAGCAATAAATAAAGTTGTATTAAAAAGAGATTATAAAAACTAAAATTCAGGAATTTAGGAATAATTTTTTAATGCTTCAGAAAAATATTTTAACTATGTTTGATTTTTCATTTAAATTAAGTATAACATGGAGTCTATACACCAAAAGACAAACAAAACAAGGAATGTAAAAGGATTAATAAATGGTATTTGAATTTAATATTGCTTTAGAGAATGAACTAGATAAAGCCAATAATAAGAAAGGCTCAAAAAACTTTTCCTTAGTACAGAGAACAAAGAATTTAAAAAATAAATAAACTTTTCTGAACATAAGCAATATCTTCTAAGATCTCAGATTAAAGTTGTTTCCAAGAACCAACAAAATTAATGAAAAGGAACAACATACACATATTCTGGTGACTTTAAAAATTACAAAAATGACATAAGAATTCCAAAGGTTGCTCGTTCAATTCCCAGACAGGGCACATAACCAGGTTGCAAGCTAGGTCACCAGCCAGGTCCATGGCTGGGGGCAGGTGAAAAGCAACCATACATTGATGTCTCTCTCCCTCTCTGCCTCTCTCCCTTCACCTCTCTCTAAAAATAATAAATAAAATCTTAAAAAATAGTAATTCTATAAACATGAAGAGAGAAGAAAATTGATAGAACAAAATAAAATGAAATATCAAACTAGACTCAGCCTTGGCCTTTTAACCACAGCAGATGACTGCCATATCTTTGGCAGGAAACTAGTTTTAAATATACTAAATTCTCTCTTTAAAAATCACACTAAAATATTAAAAGGTAGAAAAATTAACATATAAAATACTGGTAGTGCAATGGCAATAGAGTAGAGGGCAGTGCTAACTGTGTTCTCGAGTGCCAGAGCAGCTGGAGGATAGGATAGGAGCATGAGGCATCTGCAGGTCCCTGTGAATTGGAGCAGTAAACATCTGGGTTCAGGAGTGCACAGCCCAGAGGCTGCAGGGACCTACAGGAGAGCAGGTAAGACAGCTCCAAATGGGCCAGGCCTGGGGGCCTAGGTTGGCTCTGGGCAGTGGCAGCTCTGCCCAGAGGGTGACTGACTGAAGACAGCTTCAGGCTCCCTGGTGACTAGAAATCTAAGCAGTGAGGTGTAGACTGTGAGCGCAAACTCAGGGAGACTGAGGAACTGAACACCTGCAGGGGAGGGACTATGTGAGAGTTGCACTCTGGAGGCTGAGAGAGAGGAGTGCCTCCCTGGGCCAGAGGCAGAGGAGAAGCAGGAGTTGGAGATCAAGAAGTGCACCAGTAGGAGGTGCAGGGGAGCATGAGGGCCAAAAATTGTGCCACTGCGCCACTCGGGGAGAGGGCAGCTCAGAGCCCCATCAAGAAGGGAGGTCCAACCCTGCACATCCATACTGTCACACAGGCTCCCACAAAACCACAGCTTGTAACTGTGCACTGGAGAACTTACCACTGGTGCAATCAGTGCAATGCAGGCAGCAAAAACCTCCTCGAAGAGCTGGATGGGGAGGGCTAGCCATTGCATGTATAATCGGTGTTGCGGGGCCCCATGGAGCCAGGCTCTAGTCATAGACAGGGTGGCAAAAAAACCCTGGAAGAGGGGGAGGGCTAGCCATCACTGGTGCAAAGGGCAAGGCAGGTAACCTCCCGCCTTGGAGCCACACAACAGTGGCAGGTTAAACCTCCTCAAGAAGCTGGAGGGGGAGGATTAGCCATTGATACCACAAAAATACCTGCAGTTCTCCAAGCAGAACCAGTGTGAGAAGGGAGGGCCCCAAAATGCCCACAGTGTGGAAGCTAAGCTAGGCTACTGGAGGCTCAGCCTACAGGGGGTGTAGCTCTCAGAATCAGCCCTGACTGTAACAGCAATAGTACCTGCCACTCTAAAGCCACTCCAAGGCCCCTCAGCCTGACTGCAAACTGCAGAGAGTTGATCAAGGGAAAGAGGCAGACCCAGGAAATGGATCCCTGCTAATCTCAAGCACCTGAGCTACACCAAGAGCTACATGAGCTGTTAATCCCTAATGCAGCCTTTATAAAAGTCAATTCCAACCCTCACAATTAGTGTGTCTTAAGTAAATAGTGTTCATATCATAGTGTATCCCAAATCCCATATTTTTACTCCTCTCTTCTCTCAATTCATTGAACTACCCAAGATCCTCTTCCTAGTCTGGTTTTAAAGTCTACTTACTCTCCTGCTACAACTCATTCCCAGTCCTCAATCTAAAGATTCCTCCCCTTACCAGCCTCTTAAAACCTTTTTTGTGGGTGTGAAACTAGGAGGTACACATTCTTCCTTCTGCTGAAAAACACATTGGTCCTGACTCCACCTTGACCAATCACTGCTCATTGAGGGTGGACAGGGAGGTACATGCTGCAACTATATATACTATATATATATATATATATATATATATATATATATATATATATATATGCTTAATGCTATTCACTTGCACTTGACGCATTCTGATAGCCGCCCCTCATTTCTATATAAGAGGTAAAGTTGGCTTTCTCTCTTGTATCCCCACTACCTTTGCTACCCCTTTGAACCCTTCAAATTATCTATACTTCATTCAACTTAATAATTTCTCCCCTCTTATAACAGTCTTATCATATCTACATTCTTACTAAGACTGGCCCATTTGCAGCTGAGGGTGTGATTAAGGGTGGGGGTTACCTTGGAGGGTATAGGTATTTAGCTAGGTCCATATGCAGTCAAAAGGGGGATTACCTGGCCAGTGGCACAGTAGATAAGGTTCTGGCCTGTGAATCCAAAGGTCACTGGTTCAATTCCCCAGCCATAGCACATAACCAGGTTCCAAGCCAGGTCTCCAGCCAGGTCTGTAGCTGGAGGCAGGTAAAAGGCAACCATACATTGATGTCTCCTTCTTTGCCTCTCTCCCTTCCCTTCTCTCTAAAAATAATAAATAAAATATATTTTTTAAAGCTGCAGGGATTACAGGAATGAGTTATCTTTTAAGGTATGGTTATTTTGCCTGGACTGGTGGTTCTGTTTTAAGAGTACCTCAATATGTGACATCATAGAAGGAGTATCTCTCAATCAGCCAACTGGAGTGAAAGGAGCAACGCATACAACAAATCCAAAATACAACCAGATAGCCTAAGTTAATGACATAAAGGCCACATACAACAAATCCAAAATACAACCAGACAGCCCAAGTTAATGACATAAAGCCCACCCCAAGAGCAACAAGTTGAGGAAATCTAGGAGACTACACCACTGAACCCCACAAATCTCCTAGCACAGAAGGGCACTCCACAAAGGAAGGGATTCAAAGCAGATTAATCCAAGAAACAAAAACAAGAAACAACACACACCTAAAATGGGGAGAAAATGAATCAGTCCATCACCAAAAGGAAAGGAGGAATCACCAGACAGACTGAGAAATTAAATAGAAACAAGCAAGCTATCAGACATGGAATATATAAAGAAATCATTATAAGAAAGCTCCAGGAGCTCATGGAACTCAAAGAAAACTACAAAGAACTCCAGGACAAACTACAAGGAACTTACAGAAAATTACACCAGCATTAAAAAGGACATAGAAACCATTAGTAAATACTAGGAGGAAATGAAGAACACAACCTCAGAACTGAAGAACACAATCGAAGGAATTCAAAGCAGGTTAGAAGAAGCAGAGGACTGGATCAGCAAATTGGAGGACAAAAGAGAAAAAATGACCAGACATTGCAACAAAATGAAAAAAGACTGAAAAAGAATGAAGAGGTTTTAAGAAAGATACAGGACAACATGAAAAACAATAATATCCATATCACAGGAATACAAGAAGAAGAAGAGAAACTAGGGATAGAAAACCTGTTTGAAAAAGTAATGACAGAAAAATTCCCTAAATTGATGAGCTAAAGGATCACTCAATTTCAGGAAGCACAGAGAATCCCATTGAAAATGAACCCAAACAGGCCTATTCCAAGACACATCATAATTAAAATGGCAAACTTCAAAGACAAAGAGCAAATCCTAAAAGCTTCAAGAGAGAAACAGCATATAACATATGAGGGAGCTCCGATAAGGTTATCAAATAATTTCTCAACAGAAACTACAAAATAGGAAAAACACTTCAAAAATGTATATGGAGCCAAAAATGCCCACAAATAGCCACAGCAATCTTGAGAAAGAAGAACAAGGTAGGAGGAACCACAATACCTGACTTCAAACAATTCTATAAGGCTACTGTCATCAAAACTGTCTGGAACTGGCATAAGAATCGATGTATAGATCAATGGAACAGAATAGAAAGCCCAGAAATAAACCCAGTACTCTGGTCAATTAATATTTGACAAAAGGGGAAGGAACATAAAACAGATAAAAACAGTCTCTTCAATAAGTGGTGTTGGGAGAACTGGACAGCAACATGCAAAAAGATAAAACTAGACCACCAACTTACACTATACACCAGAATAAACTCAAGATGGATAAAGGATTTAAACATAAGCAGTGCCACCATAAAGGTTCTGGAGAAAAACATAGGCAGTAAAATTTTTGATATCTTATGCAAAAATATGTTTACTGAAACTTCACCAAGGGCAAAGGAAATAAAAGAATAAACAAATTGGAAAGTTTCTGTTCAGCTAAAGAAAACACCCTCAAAATTCAAAGGGAACCAACTGTATGGGAAAACATAATTGCCAATGATATCTCAGACAAGGGTTTGATATCCAAAATACATAAAGAACTAATGCAACTCAACACCAGGGAGACAGACAGCCCAATTTAAAAATGGGCAAAGAACCTGAATAGACAACTCTCTGAGGAAGACATACAAAGGGCCCAGAGGCATATGAAAGAATGTTCAACATCACTAGCCATCAGAGAGATGCAAATTAAAACCACAATATGATACCACCTCACACCTGTCAAAATGGCAATCATCAACAAATCAACAAACAGTAAGCGTTGAGGAGGATGTGGGGAAAAGGGAACCCTCGTGCACTGTTGGTGGGAATGCAGGCTGTTCCAGTTACTATGGAAAACAATATGGAGTTTCCTTAAAAAACTGAAAATGGAACTGCCTTTTGATCCAGCAATTCCACTACTAGGACTATATCCACAGAATCCTGAAATACCAATTCATAAGAACCTATGTATCCCTATGTCCATAGCAGCACTATTTACAATAGCCAAATGCTGGAAACAACCTAAATGCGCATCAGTGGATGATTGGATCAAAAAACTTGGGTACATTTACACAATGGAATACTCCGCAGCAGAAAGAAATAAGGAACTCCTAACTTTTGCAAGAACATGGATGGAACTAGAAAGTATTATGCTTAGTGAAATAAGCCAGTCAGTGAAGGACAAATACCATATGATCTCACCCATTACAGGAAAATAATGAGCAAAACAAACAACAAGCAAAACAGAACCAGATATATGAATACAGTGAATAGGCCTTCAGTGGGCAGGGGGAAGGAAGTTGGGGGGAAGGGAGAGGAAGAGACAAAGAAGGGGAGCTGTTTAAACAAGAATGTAGTATGGAAGAACCATGGACATGGACAACATGTGGGATTGACTTTACTGGGGAGTGGGTGGGTGGGGAAGAGGACAGAGGGAAGCAAAAAGGGGATGGATATAATACAACAACAATAAAATTAAATTTAAAAAAAAAAAAACAGAAATAATACAAGCAAGAAGGGAATGGCAAAACATATTTCAATAAAAAACAAAGGCCTGTAACCAAGAATACTCTACCCAACAAGGCTCTCATTCAAAATGGAAGGTGAAATAAGGAGCTTCCCAGACAAAATAAGGCTAAAAGGATACACCTCCACCAAACCAGCACTCCAAGAGATGCTAAAAGGCCTGCTTTAAAAACAAACAAACAAACAAACAACAACAACAAAAAAAAAAAACAATTAAGAAACGAAGAGAGACAGAGAGGAATACAGGAACAAAGTGGAAAACATGTCAATGATGAAGTACCTCTCAATAATAACCTTAAATGTAAAAGGATTAAATGCACCAACAAAAAGATATAGGGTAGTTGAATGGATAAAAAAAATCTGACCCACATATATGCTGTATGCAAGAGAACCACCTCAGAACAAAAGATCAACACAGATTGAAAGTGAAGGGAAGGAAAAATATATTTCAAGCAAATGGACATGAAAAAAAGGCTGGGGTAGCAATAGTTATTTAAGACAAAACAGATTTCACAATGAAGGACATAAAAAGAGACAAAGAATGGCATTTCATAAACTTAAGGGAACAATCCATCAAGAACACATAAATCATATAAATATATAGGCACCCAACTTAGGAGTACCCAAATATATATGGAAAATTTTTGAGGACTTCAAGAAGGATATAGACACCAACACACTACTTGTAGGGGACTTCAATACCCCATTATCAACAACGGACAGATCTTCCAAGCAAAAAAACATAAAGAATATTGTGTTATTGAACAACAACACTCTAGATGAAATGGACTGAACTGACATATACAGAACTTTTCACCCCAAAGAAGTGAAATACACATTCTTCTCTAATGCACATGGAACATTCTCAAAGATAGACCACATGGTAGGACACAAAACAAGACCCCACAAGTTCAAGAAAATGGAAATCATACCAAGCATCTTCTCAGATCACAATGATTTGAAACTAGAAACCAAGCTCAAGGAAAAAGTCTAAAAAACAATACCATTCATAGACACCGAATAACATGCTATTAAGTAATAAATGAGTTAAAAATGAGATCAAAGAAGAAATCAAAAAGTATCTGAAACAAATGAAAATGAATTCACAACACCCCAAAACCTATAGGACACAGTGAAGGCAGTCCTCAGGGGGAAATTCATAACAACACAGGCCTACCTAAAAAGGCTAGAAGAAACTCATACAAACATAACCATGAAGCTTCAAGAACTAGAACAGCAACAACAAACAAAGCCCAGAGCAAGCAGAAGGAAGGTAATTATCAAGATTAGAGTAGAAATAAACAGCATAGAGACTAAAAGCACAATTCAAAGGATCAACAAATCCAACAGCTGGTTCTTTGAAAAGATCAACAAGATTGACAAACCATTAACAAGACATATCAAGAAAAAGAGAGCAAGAGGACCCAAATAAACAAAATCAGAAACAATAGTGGAGAAGTCACAACTGATACCAAAGAAATACAAAGGAATGTAAGAAACTACTACGCACAACTATACGACAAGAAATTTGACAACCTGGGTGAAATGGACAAATTTCTGGAAATGTACAACCTACCAAAGCTCAGTCAAGAAGTAGAAAGCCTGAATAGACCAATAACAACTAGTGAAATTGAAGAAGTAATCAAAAATCTCCTAGCCCACATGAGCCCTGGTCCAGATGGCTACACAGGTGAATTTTACCAAACATTTAGGGAAGAACTAATTCCCATCCTCCTCAAATTATTCCAAAAAAATCCAAGAAGAAGGAAAACTTCCAAACTATTTTTATGAGGCCAGTATTATTCTAATCCCAAAACCAGGTCAAGACACAACAAAGAAAGAGAACTACAGGGCAATATATCTGATGAACTTAGATGCAAAAATTTTCAACAAAATATTGGTCAACTGGATCCAGCAATATATTTAAAAATTATACACCATGACCAAATGGGATTCATTCCAGGGATGCAAGGATAATTCAATATTTGCAAATCAATAAATGTAATACACCACATAAACAAACTGAAAGACAAAAACTACACTATCATATCAATAGATGCCAAAAAAGTATTTAATAAAGTATAGCATCCTTTTATGATAAAAACCCCCAGCAAGATGGGAGTAGAGGGAGCATACTTCAACATAATAAAGTTGAAGTTAAAGTTCAGGTTTCAACATAATATAAGAAACCTGAAGCTAACATCATACTCAATGGGCTAAAACTGAAAGCCTTTCCCTTAAGGTCAGGAACAAGGCAAGGCTGTCCACTCTCTCTAATTCTATTCAACATGGTCTTGGAAATTCTAGCCACAGCAATCAAACAAGAAAAAGGAATCAAAGGCATCCAAACTGGAAAGGAAGAAATAAAACTGTCATTATTTGCAGGTGATATGATAGTGTACATAGAAAACCCTATAGATTCCACCAAAAAACTACTCCACCTAATAACTGAATTTGGCAAAATAGCTGGTTACAAAGTCAATATCCAGAAATCAAAGGCATTTTTATACACCAACAATGAACCATCAGAGATACAAGCTAGAAAACAAATCTCATGTACCATAACAGCAAGAAAAATAAAGTACTTAGGAATAAACTTACCCAAGGAAGTGAAGGACTTGTGCTCGGAAAACTATGACACACTGAGGAAGGAAATTAAGGAAGATACAAATAAATGGAAGCACATACCATGTTCATGGTTGGGAACAATTAACATCATTAAGATATCCATACTACCCAAAGCCATCTACAGATTCAATGCAACCCCTATTGAAATACCAACACCATATTTCACAGAATTCAAACAAACACTTAAAAAGTTCATATGGAGTCACAAATGACCTGGGATAGCTATAGCAACCCTGAGAAAGAAGAACAAAGTAGGAGGAATCACAATACCAGATATCAAGCAATATTACAAAGCCATAGTAACTGTAACAGTCTGGTACTGGCACAAGAACAGACAAACAGATCAATAGAACAGAATAGAGAGCCCAGAAATAAACCCAGGCCTCTATGGGCAACTAATATTCAACAAAGGGGGAAGGAACATAAAATGGAGTGCAATAGCCTCTTTAACAAGTGGTGTTGGGAGAACTGGGTAGGCACATGCAAAAAAATGAAACTAGAGCACCAATTTACACCATACACCAAAGTTAAGTCAAGATGGATAAAAGACCTAAACTTCAGCAGTGCCACCATAAAAGCCCTAAAGGAAAACACAGCAAAATTTTTACTGAAATATCTACCAAGGCAAGGGAAATAAAGGAATAAATAAACAAATAGGACTATATCAAACTAAAAAGTTTCTGCTCAGCCAAAGAAAATATTGAGAAAATAAAAAGGGAACATATTTGCCAATGATACTTCAGACAAGGGTTTGATCTCCAAAATATATAAAGAGCTAATATGACTCAACACCATGGAGACAAACAACCCAATTAAAAAATGGGCAAAGGACCTAAACAGACACTTCTCCCAGGAAGACATCCAAAAGGCCCACAGGCACATGAAAGAATGTTCAACATCACTAGCCATCAGAGAGATGTAAATTAAAACTACAATGAGATACCACCTCACTCCTGTCAGAATGGCCATTATCAACAAATAAATAAACAACAAGTGCTAGCGAGGATGTGGAAAAAAGGGAACCCTGATGCACTGCTGGTAGGAATGCAGACTGGTGCAGCCACAATGGAAGACAGTGTGGAATTTTCTCAAAAACTAAGAATAGAACTGCCTTATGATCCAGTGATTCCACTGCTAGAATTATACCCAAAGAATCCTGAAACACCAAGTCAGAAGAACCTTTGCACCCCTATGTTCATAGCAGCGCTATGTACAACAGCCAATGGAGTTCTATGCAGCAGAAAGAAAGAGAGAATTCCTACCATTTGTGATAGCATGGATGGAACTGGAGAGTACTTATTATGCTTAGTGAGATAATGCCAGGCAGCAAAAATTAAATACCACATGTTCTCACTTAATAGAGGAGACTAACAAACAAACAAAACAGAACCAGAGACATGAATACAGGGTACACACTTTCAGTGTGTAGAGGGGAGGGGTGGGGGAGGGGCAGAATGAGGCAAGGAAAGGGAACAGTTTAGTCAAGGAACTAGCATGGATTACCCATGGACAGAAACAACACGTGGGACTGACTGTGGGTGCGGTGGGGAATAAGGAGGGTGGGAAAGGGGAGAGCAGAGGGGGAAAAATGAGATGAATGTAATGAAACAATAAAAATGCTAGTAATAGAAATACTAGTAGTGGTCAATAAAATTCCATAAGCATAGATTTGTCTAAACATGTGTTGTAAGTATAGTTAAATGAATAAAACAATGTCAAAATTTATTCTAAAAGTAAGTAAAAGTTAACAAAGCTAATAATAATCATCTGAATCAAAAAATGAGTGCTTGCTTCAGCAGCATATATACTAAAATTGGAACGATAGAGAAGATTAGCATTTCCCCTGCGCAAGGATTATACACAAATTTGTGAAGCATTCCATATTTTTTAGAGAAAGAAAATTAAAGTACATATATGTTTTTCTTATGCTAAAGTTGAGGAAAGCCCTGGCTTGTGTGGCACAGTGAGTTGACTGCTGGCCTGAGAACTGAAAGACCATAGGTTTGACTCTTGGTCAGGGCCCATACCTGGGATGCAGGCCCAGCCCTCAGCATTAGGGGTATGTGAAAAGCAACTGATAGATGTTTCTCTTGCACATTGATGTTTCCCTCTATCTAAAAAATAAAGAAAGAATGAAAGAAAGAATAATCTCACCTCTATCATTAAAAAAAAATTAAAATTAACTTGAAGAAAAATAGACATATTTCATTTTGATGCTGATAAAGAAAGCTATAATGAGGTGCTTTTAATTAAATATATTTACTTATAGAATTCATAGTAAGTTGTGTAAATTGTAAATCACTACAAGAAAAACAATTAAATAAGACATTACATATTGTAAAGGATTGGCAGGGGGAACTATTAGTGGGTTTATGGTAAAGGAAAATACAAGATGAAGAATGAGATTGAAATTGCAATTTAGTAAGTGTAAATCAGTTCAATTAACATCTTAAAACAAACAGACTACCAAATGAGTACCAAAACAAAAGGGCAGCTACAAGCTGTTTGTAAGAATGTAAAGCAAAGTAACACAGAATTTTTAAAGTAAAATATCAGACAAAGGGAAACCAGAGAACAAAATTAGAGGGATCATATTCATATCAGATAATACAAATTCCAAACCAGCAAAAATTCTTAAATGGAGCCAATAGAATTACTCATATATTACTTTTGGTGAGGATACATTTCACAATGACATTCTGATATTAAGAGAAAAAGTGTATGTGCCAAGGTGCCAGATAACATAGTATTGATATAATGAAGCAAAATCAACTGAAAATAAAAGGAGGCTCTAAAAAACAACTTTAGTATATTATTAGGTTCTATATGACAAGTCTGTGTTGAGGGCTAACGAAAGACATTGAGAAGGTAGTTTGGACCATCCATCCTGTATCCATTAGCATTCCTCCTAACCTTGTATTTGTAGACCATGGTCTCAAGAAGGCAATGAGGTTGAATATGTTTCATTGTTTTTAAAACTCTTTGTGACATTGATTCAAAAGTTAGGTTCTAAATTCAGTGTATGTCAGTATTTAGTTTTAATGGCTGCCAAAGTCAAAAAGCTACTCCCAAAAGCCCACAGAACAACATAGAACATTTGCTACACTCTCTACGTTCATTATACAAAAATTTTTGCTAAAATTCCATTAGTAAATTGCCATCATCCTGTCATTTATGCATTCCAAATAATTTGAATGTAATGTGCTTTGATTTTTTTCAATGAAATAAGCTCAAAAACAACAAAATTCATTGAATGGTTTTTAAAGCAAGTTATACTTAAAAAAATTATTCTTAGGTTTTTGGGGGATGTTTATATGAGATATATTGTAAGTGACATAAATTGTTTACAGCAACAAAATTATGTAAGAATGAAAACATTCCAGACATGTGCTTCTAAACTATTTTTTTCCTTAGCACAAGTTTAGGTCAAAAAGTAGTTTTTCATTGTTAAAGCATCACCTTTACCTTGAGTGGACATGTTAAATTAGTTAGTTTCTTTGAAAATGTCCACTTGGTTACACAGGGAAAAAGGTCATCAAATTTGGAACACTTATCTTTCTGTATGAGAAAAATGTGTTATTTTATGTTTAAATCCAGCCAAGCCTTTGAAACATTTTGTCATAAGATAATCAGTTCTCTTCTGTGAGGTACAAATACTACCCACGGTCATACTCTTCTCATTTGAGTATGTTTTAAAGATTCTCTCACTTTTGTTTCCCTTTTATTGTTGTTTAATTGCAATTGTCCCAAATTTTTACCCCTTAGCCTTCCTCCACCCAGCCCACTGCCCATTCCCTCAGTCATTCCCCCTGTCTGTGGGTTATTCATATATGATCTTTGACTAGTCCCTTCCCTTTGTTTCCATCATTATACCTCTCCCTGCTTCTCTCTGGTCATTGTTAGTTTGTTCCATGTTTCCATGTCTCTAGTTAGTTTATTTTATTCATTAGATTCCTCTTATTACTGAGATCATATGGTATTTGTCTTTCACCAACTGGCTTATTTCACTAAGTATAATATTCTCCAGTTCCACCCATGCTATCTCTAAAGACAGGAATTCCTTCTTTTTTTCTGCTACTCAGTGCTTTTAAGAAATATGCAGCCCTGGCTAATGGCACAGTGGATAAGGCTCTGGCCTGCGAAACCTAAGTTCGTTAGTTCGATTCCCCAGCCAGGGCACAAAACCATGTTGCAAGCCAGGTCTCCGGCCAGGCCCTCAGCTGGAGGCAGGTGAAAGGCAACTATACATGGGTGTCTCTCTCCCTCTGCCTCTCTCTCCCATCCCTTCTTTCTAAAAATAATAAAATAAAATCTTTAAAAAAAGAAATATGTATATACCTCTGGCTTCAACTTGATACATTTCCTTACCTATGATAGAAGCAATGAATAAATTTCACATGTGATGCAATGGTGCCTCACCCTAGGATCCATATTATTCCAGCAGAAGCAGCTGTGCCATCTGTAATTACACTTCTACAATTTTCCACTCCCCTCCTCAATAAAACAGCAGGGTTTTGTAAAATTGGTATTAAAGGATTAATGCACTATTAGAAAACTCTCTTCTCTAGTACATTTTGAGAATTATAATGCCTAAATACACACATGTATTTTGTCCATCGAACTACTGAAAGGTCATCTAGTAGGCGCTCAAAACTGAAGTATCTTTAGAGAATCTTTACTTTTATCCAGCTATGTAGAAACCTCCCAAATTGAAGAATTTGTTCTAAAACTGGAATTTTATGTCTTTAATTGCTTTTTGCTAATAAATTATTGTATATTTAAGTTAGCAGGACATGGTTTTCTGAGTATAATTTCAGTGACTTATTATTAAAAGATGAACAAGTGTATCTCCTATGATGTATGCTTTTTTTTGTCTTTATACAAAAAGAAATCTCAAAACAGGTTTTATATTTAATAAATACTTTTGGACATAATATCATATGACTTAAGAATAGTTGGAAAATACAAATGTTTGCCTTCAGATTCTTTTTTTAATTTAATTTTATTGTGGTTTTATTACATCTGTCCCCTTTTTCCTTTCCTCTGCCCCGTTCCCCACCCACCCACTGCCCCCAAAGTCAATCTCACTCGTTGTCCATGTCCATTGTTCTTCCATACTAGTTATTTGACTAAACTGTTCTCCCTCTTTGCCTCCTCCTCTCCCCTCCCACCTTCCCCCTCCCCTTGGACCACTGGAGATCTGTTCATTGTGTTCATGTATCTGGTTCTGTTTTGCTTATTTGTTTGTTTTGTTTGTTATTGTCCTGAAATAGTTGAGATCATATGGTATTTGTCTTTCACTGACTGGCTTATTTCATTAACCATAATACATCCTAGATCCATCCATGTTGTTGCAAAGGTTAGGAGTTCCTTATTTCTTTCTGCTGTGGTGAAACTGGTGCACAGTTTCGAGTTTTCATGGAATCCTGTGTACTGATGTGGGTGCAAGGGGTTGGGCATCCCCCCTCATTGGGTCTCCAAGCTGCCCTCTCCCCGGGTGGTACAGGGGCACAATTTTCGGCCCTCTCACAGCCACAGCTGGTGTACTTCCCCCCTCCCCAGCTCCTGCTTCCCACAGGTCTCTCCCCCTCTGCCTCTGGCCCTGGGAAGCACTTCTTCTCTCTCAGCATCCAGGGCAGGACTCTCACACAGTCCTTCCCCTGAAGGAGTTCAATTCCTCATTACCTCCAAAGTTTGGGCTCCCTGTCCACACTTCACTGCTCAGATTTTTATTCACCGGGGAGCCTGAAGCTGTCTTCAGTTAGGGCCACCCCTCTGGGCAGAGCTGCCACTGCCTAGACCTCGGTCCACCAGCCTGAGCATTCCATACTATCTCACCTGCTCTCCTGTAGGTCTCTGCAGCCTCTGGCCTGTGCACCACTGAGTCCAGATGCTTACTGCTCCAATTTACAGGGAACCTGCAGACATCTCGTGCTCCCTACCCTATCCTCCAGCTGCTCTGGCACTCAAGAACACCATCAGCACTGCTCTCTACTCTACTCTCTACCATCTTTCCTGAGTCTGCCTTCAGATTCTTAATTATCAATTTTAAATGCCTTGCTATTTTGAGGGCTTCACATTATCTATTGATAACACTTTACGGTAAGTATATAGTAAAGCACACTTCAGGTGAGATCCAATTACCTCATCATTACTTCTACTTCAGTGACTGATGAAGGCTCACATTAGGAATGAAAAGAGTGTTGCTCTATCATATGAGGGGTTTATTTTATTGTTGTTTTTTGTTTGTTTTTGTGTGCTTATGCTTGCAGTATTAGAATTACCTTCTATCTAGGGTTGTCTTGCAAGAATCTTTATAATCCACTTTTCCATTTAGGGAGAATTAGTTTTATTAAAAATCTGATATTATCTTTAAATCTATTTATCTGAGAACAGGTACACTGCAATGCATCACCTATGTTAAAAGCTAATAAAGATAGGACTGAGATATTATAACCCTCCTGTTTGAATATTTCCAATCTCTAAGGAAAAGTTACATATAAAATATGGCATATAACTTTTCAGTATCAGTTCTCTATGACCAAAAAGAAACTGTAACAAACAACCACAAAATCTTAATGGCATACAACAATAAACATTTATTTCATTCAGAAATTTGAAAGGATCAGCTTCTTTGCAGCTGAGCTTACTCATGCCTCTGGGATCAGCTGTGGCTCCACTGGGAGACTCTGCTGATCTTGCCTGGGCTAACTCAAATATCCAAGAATAGGACAACTGTCAGCTGATTTAAAATGGCCTCAACTGGATTTAATGAAGCAGCTTGGCTTTTTTCCACCTCTCACCATTCTGTAGATATATTCTAGTGGCAATGACAAAGGGCAAGGGTGAGCAAATTCAATCCCATAAGTACATTTCAAGCTTCTTCTTACATGTTTGCATCCGTCCTTATTGGTCAAATCAAGTCACATGACTGAGCTCAATGTTACAGTAGGAAAGTACCAAAGGTGAGGACCAGGGAGGGATGAAGAGCTAGGCTATCACTATAATGAATCTGCTGAAATCAGAGTGGCTCTATCAAGTATATAATAAATACTAATAAAACATGATTCATTTTATTAAAATTGAAATAAATAAATGTTTTGTTATTTACTTTCTAAAACCTGAATATCCTCTAATAATATACAAACCAGTTTTGTTATTATTGCTTCTCAAGGGTCCAAATAATTTTAATGACTAAGTAGATAATTGACATTTTTTGCCCTACTGATACTTATCATTTTTAAGATCATAAATGAAATTTTAATAAATGCTAACAAGCAAAAATTTGTATCCCAAATACCACAGCCACAAAATAAGGAAGCAAAAGAAATCACCTTTAAACACGATGAGGAGGCTCTGACTGGTAGCTCAGTGGAAAGGCGCCAGCCTGCGAATCCAAAGGTCACTGGTTTGATTCCCCAGCCAGGGCACATAACCAGGTTGCAAGCCAGGTCTTCAGCCAGGTCCATAGCTGGAGGCAAGTAAAAGGCAACCATACATTGATGCTTCTCTCCCTCATTGCCTCCCTCCCTTCCCTTCTCTCTAAAAATAATAATAAATAAAATCATTTTTTAAATTTATAAATAAATAAATAAACACAAAGTGGAAAGAAGATCTGATCACGTAAAAAAAAACTTCAAAATAATTATATGGTGTCAAAAGAAAATCAAAATTCTAATTATAAACTATTTTTAAAACAACAAATGAAGAATACTACTACATATAAATATATGTGGGATGGCAAATCTACACTTCAAATTTATTGATTTAGAAAAGCAGGAAAAAAAGTAAAACTTAAGGTATCAGGAAAAACCGTATTTAAAATAAAGCTTTTAAAAAGTGAAATAGGCCCTGGCTGGCAGCACAGTGGATAAGGTGCTGGCCTGCGAACCCAAAGGTCACAGGTTCGATTCCCCAGCCAGGGCACATAACCAGGTTGCAAACCAGGTCTCCAGTCAGGTCTGTGGCTGGAGGCAGGTGAAACACAACCATACATTGATGTTTCTCTCCCTCTTGGCCTCTCTCCCTTCCCCTCTTTCTAAAAATAATGAAATAAAATCTTAAAAAAAAAAAAGTGAAATAGTCCAATTAAAAAATGGGCAAAGGGCCTGAACAGACAACTCTCTGAGGAAGACATACAAAGGGCATAAAGGCATAGGAAAGAATGCTCAACATCACTAGCCATCAGAGAGATGCAAATTAAAACCACAATATAATATCACCTCACACCTGTCAGAATGGCAATCATGAACAAATCAACAAACAATAAGTGTTGAAGAGGATGTGGGGAAAATGGAGCCCTGGTGCATTGCTGGTGGGAATGTAGGCTGGTACAGACACAATGGAAAACAGTATAGAGTTTCCTCAAAAAACTAAAAATGGAACTGCCTTTTGATCCAGCAATTTCACTACTAGGACTATACCTGAAGAACCCTGAAATACCAATTCACAAGAACCTATATGTACCCCTATGTTCAGAGCAACGCTATTTACAATAGCCAAGTGTTGGAAACAGCCTAAGTGCCCATCAGTGGATGATTGGATCAAAACACTTTGGTATATTTACACAAAGGAATGCTCCACAGCAGAAAGAAAAAAGGAACTCCTACCCTTTGCAACAGCATGGATGGAAATGGAAAGTATTATGCTTAGTGAAATAAGCCAGTCAGTGAAAGACAAATACCATATGATCTCACCCATTATAGGACACTAATGAACAAAACAAATAAACAAGCAAAACAGAACCAGATACACGAATATAATGAATAGACCTTCAGTGGGCAAGGGGAAGTGGGCAGGAGGAGGCAAAGAAGGGGAGCAGTTTAGTCAAGGAACTAGTATGGAAAGACCATAGACATGGACAATAAGTGGGATTGACTTTGTAGGGTAGTGGGTGGGTGGGGAAGGAGACAGAGGGGAGTAAAAGTGGATGGATGTAATATGACAACAATGAAATTAAATTAAAAAATAAAAAATGTGAACTAGCCCTGGCTGGTGGCTCAGTGGATAGGCACTGGCCTGCAAACCCAAAAGTCTCTGGTTTGATTCCCAGTCAGGCCACATAACCAGGTTGCAAACCAGGTCTCCAGCCAGGTCTGTAGATGAAGGAAGGTGAAAGGCAACCATACATTGATGTTTCTCTCCTTTTCTTCCTCCCTCCCTGACCTTCTCTCTAAAAATAATGAATAAAATCTTTTAAAATAAATAAATAAAGTGAACTGTATATATTTTCAGCCACATAAATGTGACAGTAAGGAAAAATTAAAAGACATTAATGAGGAGAAAAATATTGAAAAGCTCAGACTATGTACCTCTGATATGTATGATAAGAGAAGCATTTGGAACCAGTGCAAAGCAGGAATTTTATTTAAGGCAATTGTTTAAACATTTAAAAATGATAAATTAGGTCCCTACCTCATACCACATACTAAAATAAATTCCAAACTATTAACAAGCTAAATCTAAGAAACTAAACCATTGAAGAAAATAGAAGTGATTAGCTAGTTGATCTTAAAGTAAGGAAGTTCCTGTAATCCTAAAAGCAAATAAAGAAACAATAAATGAAAGTCCGTTTAACTTTACTTTATTATGCTTAATGAAATAAGTCAGGTAGCAAAAGGTGAATACCATATGATTTCACCTAATATGAGAGATTAATGAATAAAACAAACACGTGAGCAGATTGGGACCAGTGACATGGAGCAAAAAAGAAGCATGATGATGGTGACCAGAGGGGAGGCAAGGAGAGAAGGGGTGGGGTTTGGAAGAGGAGCTAATGTCAAAGATCCATGCACATGGACAAGGAGGTGGGGATTCACTGTGGGAGAGGGCAGGAGGAAATAGGGGAGAGCAATGCAGGAAAAAATGAAACAATTGTAATACAACAATAATAAAATTTTTAAAAATGTTAATATAATAAACAAAATTGAAAGACTAAGCCAGATCATGGATTATTACAGGTTGGGACAAAAGTAGATTTACAATTGTGAGTACACAAAACACAGAGTTTGTTTTTGTATTATTACTTATTAATTACTGTATTATTTTCTATGAAAACAGCTGTAAACCTACCTTTCCTACCTTTGCCCCACCCTGTACATTTCATATATAATAGAGAGAGCTCCTACACCTTAGCAAACACTCTCATAGACAAAAGGGCATGAATTGCCAATTTGTAAAGAAGAAAATCAATGGAAAATAAACCCTAGATAAAAGTCTATCTCATGTGAAATCAAAGAAATGAAACAAACACAAAATGAGATGGCATGGTTTATGCAGCAAATCAGCAGTGGTATTTGGTTTTGCTTTGCTGTGTGTTGTTTGGTACCCAGGCTAGTGAAGTGCAAACAAAAGGGCCACCAAGTTCTCATTAGAATGTCAGTTGGTGCTAAGTTCAGGGCCCTCTATTTGCAGTCAAGGATCCAGTACCTTTAATCAGCTTATGTTTTTCTAGGAAATAATCCTATGAAAATAATTAGAGATGTGCACAGAGATATTTGCACAATAATGTTCATCACAGTGATATTTATTCACTCAAAATAATTAGTAGCAACCTAAATATCCAACAATGTTGAATACCCAGCAATAAGGGACAAGTTAAATCATCTTTGGTATATCTATGTATATGATGCAGTAACTATTAAAATCATATATGGGTGGGGAGGGGGACAGAGAGGAGCAAAAAAGGGATGGATGTAATACAACAACAATAAAATTAAAAAAGAAAATCACATATGGCCCTGGCTGGTAGCACAGTGGATGAGGTGCCGGCCTGCGAACCCAAAGGTCACTGGTTCAATTACCCAGCCAGGGCACATAACCAGGTTGCAAGCCAGGTCTCCAGCCAGGTCCATGGCTGGAGGCAGGTGAAAGGCAGCCATACATTGATATCTCTCTCCCTCTCTCCCTTCCCCTCCCTCTAAAAATAATAAATAAAATCTTTTTTAAAAATCATATATGGAATTAATCATATATGGAAATTATAAAAAGGGATAAGAAATTCTTCATAATATAATGTTAAATAAATAAAACAAACCCTGTATGCAGTGTGATCACACATATTGGTTTATGAAGGATAGAGACTTAGAAAATAAGAGAATATGCCACAATTTTAATTTTTATGGTAGTTCTCTTCTATATTTCTAGTTCCTACAATGAACATGTATTACATTTATTAATCCATGAGAATATAATAAATCTTCAAATTTTATTTCTTGAACATTTTTAAGAGAACAATGTTCTCCCAGGTTAGCATCTTAGCAACTGTTCTCTAATAATTCATTGTTCCTTCAGATACATTGAAGTCATCTGTCTGAAAATCTGAGGCTGACAGTAGCCATTTCAGACCTTCCAGTGTTCTTTCTCTCAGAGGTAATAAACAGAGATCTTAATGTGAAAATAATGGCAGGGAAAAAAAGTATGCAATGGAAACTTTGATTCACATTTTTAAAGAGAATATATAGCAAGTAGAGTTGAATGGCAAAATTTTTTTTAATTTCTCAATGTCACACTGCCAATAGGTCTATCCTATTGGAGTAGAATTTCTCTTTAGATCTGTGAGACAAAATACAATGCTCCAAAGAGGAACAGATAAACCAGGACACGTAGCTATTGGTCCCAGAGGAGCTGTGTACTGCCCTCCTTCAATCTGAGAGTCCCCAGGAGACAAAGGGACATGGTGTGTAGAGCTACTTGCTCACCCAGGACCCAATTTTATATTTCATGTCCAGACTGGGAGAAATTCATTCCCAAGGCAGCAAAGCCCCCAGTTATTAGGAAACCAATTATCCAGACTGCTCAAGGTATGAACAGCTTTGAGCCCAAAATACAGAAAGGAAGAGACCTAGAGGGAGAGATGAGGCCAGGTGGGTAGAAGGTGAGTATGGCACCATCCTCATAGATAAAGGGACTCTGAACCCCTATGAAGGGGTTTCTCTGGGTTTCTCTGCAGTCAGGGGGAAGGCTCTGTGCTTGTAGGCATCATCTCATTAAAGATTTCTCATCTTTGCCTCTACCTCTCCCTCCCCCCTACCCCGTTCCCCTGACCACTGAAGGCCTATTTCTTGTATTCATATACTTGGTTCTGTGTTGGTTGTTGTTAGTTTTGTTCATTATTGTCCCGTAAGAGGTGAGATCATATGATATTTGTCCTTCACTGACTGGCTTATTTCACTAGAGGCAAAGATGGGGAGCAGCTTAGACAAGAACCTAGTATAAAGGAATCATGGACATGGACAACAGGTGGGATTGACTTTGGGGGGAATGGGTGGGTGG
Organism: Noctilio leporinus; assembly: GCA_004026585.1. Taxonomy (NCBI): domain Eukaryota; kingdom Metazoa; phylum Chordata; class Mammalia; order Chiroptera; family Noctilionidae; genus Noctilio; species Noctilio leporinus. The sequence goes on along the minus strand of PVIW01006407.1, from coordinate 14,021 downwards.
GTGGGGGGACAGAGGGGAGCAAAAAGGGGATGGATGTAATACAACAACAATAAAATTTAAAAAAAAAATAAATAAATAAATAAATAAATAAATAAATAAAAAAGATTTCTCCATGGTTGTGAGCAGTCAAGAAATGAGAGGTGAAGGAATTTACTCAAAGTCACAAACCAGAAATCCTTGAGCAGGATTTGCATGTAAACCTGCATGGCTGCAAACCTCCAGTTTTTTTCACTGCATCCTTGCTGGGCAGCAGCCCACATGGAACCCAGCAGTGAAAAGCAGTTCAGAAATCCTCTCTTCAAAGTGGCACTCAGAATGGCTTGCTCTCATCTTGTTTATCCTCCCGATCTTTTCCCTGCTTTACTGCAAGCAGATGTGAGAACATCTTCTAGCTTGCCTTTTTGTATCCCTGTGTGGGAGGCTCATCAATTTTTCCCCATAACTCATCCTTTCTCCAGACCATGCACCATGTTTCTGAATCTGCTGACCTCCAGGGTCTAAGGCCCTTTTCCCTGACCTTTCTCCTCCCACTCTAGACATACCCCAACAACATTCTGAACTGTAAAATGTACAGAAGCTCTTGTACTGTAGAATATTTTAAGAAAAAGTACTTTCAAAGCCTAAAGTCATTCCATAGAATGAACCCATATTTTACTAAATGAAGAAGATTGATACATGAATGTAGCTATAGAAATAGAGACCATCCAAAAGGGGGTAGGAAGGGTACCAAGATCAAATACATTTAGGAAACAGAGCATACTCTATCTCCTCTTCACTACACATAAGAGTCAGGTTGGAAAGCTCCTCCAGTTAAAGGATCATTTTAACCCAAATTTATTTGGATACAGAAGACTTTGTAGAAAACTTCCTAACACTTCATAGAATATTAGTACTACAGTAATAAGCTAAAGGCACAATTCAAGAAAAGCTGATATTTGCTGATATGTACATAGGAGTATAAATAAGAGTATGCAGGAGAGGCTGCACCATGTGCATCTGTTGTCATATTCAACTTCTCTGTTTAATTATTTGGTCTGCCTCTGCCCTGGTCCCCACTGGTGAAAGGCCAGGGTGGTTTGGACTTCAGGGACACAAATTCAATCCTCTATGATGGGGACAAGTGGACTAACTTCTCTGGACAGCAGCATCATGGTGCCTACATTTGCAACATATCTGGCATGGCTTGTACCACAAGAATAACCACACACACACACACACACACACACACACAAGCACACACACACACACATGCATTTGGCCAATCTATGTGAATTGGTCTCACCACTCTTTCAGGGTCAATATACTCATTGCAGAGTCTTCAAACTTTGTGTCTAAAATTGCTTCAAGTTTAGCTTTGCAAGCACTAACTTCAGCAGTGTTAATCTATTTCTTGAGCTATTTCCATTTTCCATTTGTTAGTGACAGATGTATGCAATTACTGCGACTTCAGGAACAACACTTCCTTCAAAATCTCTGCAAATATCGGCAGCAGAACACCTTCTCCTCTTGGCTCCTACATGGGGTAGAGAATTAGGATTGCTGCCGGTCTGACCTTTGATATAAAAAACAGCTTCCCAGCTAAATTTTACTGAAAATCTCCTACTTTCTTAGGACTTCTTAGGCCTTTGCTGCATTCAATGAGAATGTCTTGTTCCACATTCTCAAGCTCTCCTCTCCCCACCAATTTCTTTTAAAGATGCACCTCCTGCCATGTTGGATTTGCTATGGCACCCTTCCTAGACCAGATGTCCAGCACACTTGCCCCACCTCACAATAGGCCCAAGCAGCAGTTAGTTAGCTTGCAGGTATAGTAACTCATTTGCAACCCAAATCAGAAAAGTCACCCTTTGATCTTGAAGGATATAACACTGAAATTAATTACCCAGCGAGAGTAAAACTTAGAAATACAATGTTTTTCCTTGTTACTTATTAAAACTAATGAGACTGCATTTCACTCTCCTGTTCACTCTCCTCTGTTCCCCAGTCCTGGCATTTTTATCCTGCATAAATACAGTCACTAAGCTCACCACTGCATGCTATTCTTGCTCTGGAATGAAGAAATACCATTTTCCAACTTAAGTCTAGTGTTTGAAAACTCTGATCAAAAGCAAGTTCCAAGAGGAGTTACCCAGGGACTGCCTGAATGAGTCCCTGGGGCTTTGTCCTTTAACTCAGACCTCCAGAGTTGACAATTTACTGCAAAACAGAAATGAAGGGAGCTCCCCCTGAGGGCTTAGTACCCAACCCTGGGTCTGTAGAGAATTACAGGCTTGAGAGACAGAGACTTGGATGAAAATGCCTGACCCACTATTTATTGGTTGTGGAATCCTAAACAAACCTAGCTCTAAACAAGAATGGATTTGAAACTGTTGTATTTTGTTTGTTTGTTTATTTTTCTCCTTTAGAAATCACTCACAGGTTATCTAGCATGTTTAGCCATCACCACCATAGGAAGCACCTACCAGATCATTACAAGAGAAGAAGTTCTGGTCAAAGCATAGCTTAATATCTGTGTAGCCCACTGTGATCCCAGGGGAGGCTAGGAACACCAGAAAGGGTATCCTCTTAAGTAGCGCTAACCCAGCCTTCCTTCATCTCCTCCCTTTCCACTCCGCAGCAAGGGGCACACAGACTGTGCAAGACAGGGTGAAGCAGGTCTGGATGAGAGTTTGGACCCATCTTTAATAGAGCTCTGCATTTAGAAATGAGACCCTCCCACCCCTGACAACATAGGTCTCCTTAAGAGCAGTTTGTGTTATTTTCTTCAAGCCCCAAACCATTCCTTTCTCCCACACTTAGAACCCAGGCTGGAGACTCATCAGTTTTCCCCAAAGTAACTAAGAAGTTTCTTAACTCCAGCTTCACTTCTTTCCAGGCTGCAACTCCTCACTGGTCAAGGCAAAATTTAACCAAGAACCTAGTCAAACTAACACTGTGGTGCAGGCCTGTCATCACCTGTAGGAGCCAATGCAATGGTCTTTCCCTGACGCTTACCCATAATACACCCTCTTACATCACCTCTTACTGGATTCCATAATCCAAGCTCCACACACTAAATGGTAAATTGAAAAACAGAAATTAGATCAAGTCATTTTCCAGTTCAAACGCCATCAAACACACTCAGAAGTCAGATCATGGGACCCTGTCTACCACCCCCCCACTTCCTACGGCTCCCGTAATGCTCACTCCCCAGCCCCTGTATGCCAGGCAGATGTGTCATCATCCATGTGTGGGACCCACTCAGGTCATTCTAACCCTTGTCCTGATCACTTCTTCCAGCTGGAATCCACATCCTCAGAAGCTTTCAGCTGACTCCCTTTCTCTCTGCTACCTCACCTCCACTAGCCTTCCTCAACCTCCCAGGCTGGCCACAGCCATAGAATGGAGGCATTTATTGTATTTCTCCCCCATCTAGGTGCAAACCACTCAAGCATGCCTATCTTGTTTTGTTTACACCTCTACTCACAACTCTTGGCACAGCACTTGTGATAAATTTATTGAGTAAATCATAGAAGGAAGGATGAATCACATCACTTCCTTGATTAAAACCAGTGATGTTCACTGGGATACAGCTGTCACTCCCTACCATGGGAGACAAAACCCTCAGCCCTGCCTCCCTCACCACCTCATCCCACCTCTCCCCAGTTTCTGCCTCACATGCTGAGGAAAACAGATGCCAAAACAAGCAAGAAAACAGGGCACAAAAATGTCTCATGCTTTTCACTGTAGCACACTGTCTGGCAAGCCCACCTAAGGATCCCCTGATGTTCTATGGAAAAAGTAATTTTGTTTGACTCACTATTTCCTATTCATTAAGACCTGGACTCTTTAAAGTAGACACTAACTTTAGAATATTGATAAGTGGTAAATGATTTTACTTTAGAATAGAGATCTAAACAAATTTTTTCCAGTAGAAAAGATAACCAAAGGTTAGTTTTATTGTCATGTAGAACATGACCCAGTTTGGTATATAATATAATAATCTTCTTTTAGCCTTTCCTCTTTCATTGACAATATGTTTCAGGTTCTCATACAGGTCTTTGAACTAGCTTTATCCTTCTACTGGTTCCTAGTTAATTAGTTAAATCAGTGTTTGACATGTGCTCACTATATATTTTGCAGTATTCTGGGACAGGCTTTGATACTAAATTATAACACACAACTAGTCAATATTCTTACAGCTCTACAGTAGTTCCTTTTTTTTGTAACATGCCTTTTTTCACTCCCGCCATCTATGCCCTATGCTCTCATCCCCAAACTCATTTTCCTCCAAACTATAACCTACTAATCCCTGTAGGCTAAACTCAAATGTCAATATCTTAGGAAACCTTTCTAGACATACCCCAACACACACACACACCCTCCATTAAATACATAGCTGTATCTCAGGAAAAACAAGACAAAATGAAAAGGGTAAGGCCACCTGACATGTGCAAAGGCTTAAGTTAGTATGAATGCCCTTCGCCTGTGAAGGGAGTAACACAACTCCTCCTGGGCCATTGGGGATCTGTCAGAAACAGAAATACTTCTGGAAACTCCCCACTTCCCAGAGCTCAAGAGGATGTGCCACATGTTGGCTACATGGGGGACTTTTCTTCCACAAAGGCAGTCAGCTCATGTTACTCAGCATAGCAGAGGGGTGGACTGCTCAGCCTCCAGAGTGACCTCCCCATGTCACACGTCAGCACACTCTGCTGCTTCCTAGCTGTGTGGCTTTAAGCAACCTGATGTTCCTGAGTCATAGCTTTCCCCTCCATGGAACAGAAATAAAAAGAGTATACTTGAATCCTCATAAGAATCAAATGAATAAAGAACATGTATGATGACCCATGGACATGGACAGTGGTGTGGAGATTGGCTTGTGGGAATGGGCAGTGGGCTGGGCAGAGAAGGGCAAAGGGGGAAAAGTTGGGATAACTGTAATAGAATAACAATTTAAAAATAAAGAAGAAAAGAAAATAACAGAAAAGGAAGGAAGAAAGGAAGAAAAAATCAAGTGGATTAGTGTAGCTAGAGTTTCTAGAAGATTAATTAACATGTTGGTGCTATGATGGTACCTTAGTTCTTAATCCAGTCTTATATAAGCTGCTTGAGCTCCTCTCTTCCCCAAGTCTGCTGGAGCTGCACAGATGAGACCTGGGACATTGGAACTATAACTAAGTGGACAGGAGTTACTGCAGCAGCAATGGAGATGAGACCATACATTCCCATTCCAAACTTATTATAAGCAGTGGGAAATCTTAAGTTCCTAACACAGTACCTAGCACAGAAGTGATTGAATAAATGTTACATCCTCATTGCCATCCTTGCTTGACCCATTCCCAATTCAAACCTTAAACTTACAGGCAAGTAAAATTTGGGATGCTTTCAATGCTTTTGTATAACAATGACTTAGGGGTAAAGAGCTGTTTCTAATCATTATTCACCTTTTCATTACTGTCATGTATTTTATTGATTTTGCATTGAAATATTTTTTCAACATTTTTTAAAATGAGATTTTTGCCTCAGCTGGTCCCAGATCCTAACATCTAGTGAAGTCCAAATAAGTGGGTGGGTTTCCATTTCTTCTTTATTTTAATTTTAAAAATCAGTAAGTAGTCTGTGATACCTTTAAAAGTTATTAAATAGGGTGGGGAGGAGGACAGAGGGGAGCAAAAAGGGGATGGATGTAATACAACAACAATAAAATTAAAAAAAAAAAAAACTTAGTAACCATGAAAAAAAAACTTATTAAATAACAACTTAATTTTATTATCAAGATGATGTTTTTCCAATTTCTATACAAAATCACAAGATTTGTGAGACCTTGAGGTACTAGGCTTTCTGAAGAACTTTCCATTAAGATTCAGAATAGAATTGAAAGGGCCCATGGAAAGCATCTAGTCTAGCAAAATTGTTGCATGACTACAAATTCAAGGAAACTTAATAGAGTTACTGGAAATTACTTTTCTCATTCAAAATAAAAATAGCTTTTGAAGTAGCTTTGGAATAATCCTAACTTTACCTGCAATTTAATGAATAACAGACTGTTAATCAGAACACAGTACTTACTGCTTTTGCCCACTAAAATACTTATACCAAGGCCCTGTGAGAAGAAACAATGTGAAGGCAGCTTTCTAATCATTCATAGAAATAGATAGAGGTTTTGTGGCTTGGAAAACACGCAGCCTGTGAGGGAGGGGGAGGGGATGGGTGGTGAAGAATGAAGGGGGGTGGTATAGGGAAATTAGGAAGTCTGAGGCTTGGAGAAACTTGTATTTCACCTGAATTTTCAAGCCATCAGGGCAGATCCATCTCTTCTGATTTCTTGACTAGCCCCCTTCCCATATTTCATGCTAAAGGTAAAAGCTCAGAAACTCCATAATCCTCTACCAGTAGGAAGTTTGCTCTAAGCAGCCCCTTTGGGTTGACTGAGTCCACAACTGGGAGTCAGGACTGAGGACAGGCAGTCCCTTGAGTTCCTTGTACAGAGACAAGTTGCCTCTGTAGCTTCAGAAGACCCATGACCAGCAATGAATTCAGTGAGTTCCGACACTGCTGGACCTGCAAATGGGAAAAAGATTATAACGTGCATTCACATTTGTTTAAATTTGCTTCTGCCAGCTCACTGAATGACCCCCTCTGACCCCACACCACTCTCAACTGTACAGATGGAAGGATAATAAGCGGCTTTCCTATATCTGTTTCAATTTGTCTAACCTACCTCCCACATCAAATGTGGCCTGAGACCACTCACTAGTTTGCTCCTGTCCAGAGCTTTACTTTTCTCTAGATCCGCCTGAGGCTTGCGGGGAACTGGTGTCTCTAATCCTGTCTGTTTCTCTGAGCACCCCAGCTCCTCTAGCACCAGACAAGGCCTAGAAGTCATGGCCCTGGCTATTTCTCAGTAGCTGAGACAACACTGACATCTTGTGGTCTAGAATTCTACCTGCCTCATGTATCACCAGCCAAAGTCACATGGAGACCTGCCAAGAGGAGCCCTTCTCAACCCCACAGGTGAGAATAGACCAGTCCTGCGCAGACCTGCCTGCAGAGGGCTCATGGTCCAGCAGGACACCAAGCAACCAAGAATGCACACACTCCAGGTGGTACAGTCTGAGGCAGCATCAGGCCTGCTGTACAAAGAGGCTTTAGCCCAGCCAGCAAATAGTGTGCAATACTGTAGGCAGCTCCAGAACCAGGCAGTGATATGAGGCATGAAGGCAATTACAATCCAATAAGCAAAGTGCCCATGAAGCTGTATATGACAGCTGTGGGAGCTCCGAGGAGGGAGAGAGACAAACAACCTGAAGATAAGTAAGGTAAGAATTCAGATGTGACTTTGGGACAGAATTTCCAAGAATATTTTGGAGTCATTAAGGAAGCAAGGTAAGGAATGAACAAGTCAGAATTTTTGAGCCTTGCAGGAGAGAGTAAATTTAGAGATGGATTGCTAAGCTGGGACAGGCTAACAAGGTGTGGAAGGGGGTGCCAATGGTTTCCTCAAGGAGAGGAGAGAGTAGGGGCACAAAGTGAAAAGTAGAAAGTTTGTCTGGAAAGAGAGAGACTCACAGTACAGAATAAAGAGTTCAAACTGCACTCAGTTTCTGAGAATCACATGGTAAAGTCATATCTAAGCAAAAATAACCAGCAGAGATAAAGCATGAATTGTGAGCATAGAAAAGAACAGGAAGGATATTCACTGTATGTCAGCAGTGGTTATCTCTAGAACAGAACACCACATGTGTTTATTTGTGTCCTTTTTCTTCTTCTTCTTCTTCTTCTTCTTCTTCTTCTTCTTCTTCTTCTTCTTCTTCTTTGCTTACATACTTGCTTTTCTACTCTTTCTACCTTAATGAATTTTTTTTTTTGTAATCAAAGAGCCAACAAAGCCAATTATTATACAAAGCATATGAGTGGTGTGATTTGGAAGGTGCTGGCTGGTTTGAACTGGGATGGTCTGTCTCATCCATGAGGAAGCTCCTCCCCAAAGTGGGTAGGAGAAGGGACCATGTAAGACTCAGGATAAGAGACTCAGCAGCCTTGACAATGGAAGGAAACTTCAGACCCTACCAGCTCTGAACTACAGACACGGGAAGCAAGGCCTGCTAAAGGGGCAGTTGCTGACCCAAGAACACACAATCCCAGCCAGATCTCGAGATTCAAACTCAGCTTCTGCTTCCCACATCAGGGCCTCTCCCTCTTCCCCTCACACTCACCACCCCCCATAATCTGCGAGGCCTGAAGCTGACAATGCACACACAGCAAGGACCTATAGCTTCTCAAAGCCCCACAGATAGCAGCCCAGCTCAGAGGGCGCCAGGGGATCTGCTTTTCTACAGGCCAAGGTCAAGACCCTTGTAGCAGACTAAGACTTCATCCAGCAGTTCTCAAAGTTCCCATAATCCATTCAGTGAGTCTGGAAAGCCAAACTATTTTTATCATAGTACTAAGGTACAATTGGTTTCTTCACTCTCATTTTGGTGTGAACATACACAGGACTTTTCTAGAGGCAACGTGATGTCTGAAGTCACAACATACTGAATGGGACTCCTGAAATGATTGGCAAATTATGAAAAGGCTGGTGTAAACTTTATTCTGTTCAATATATTTGACTAGAATACAAAGGCAGAGATGAGAACTTAGCTGTCATCTGTCAAGCTAGATATTAACAAAAGTTGCAAAAATATAAACAATTCCACTTACTTTTTATTCTGATTGTTTAAACTAGAAAATAGTTTTTTCATGTTATATTTACAAATTATTGTTTTATTTGTAAATAGATCATAAATAAATATATATTTTTTAAAGATGATTTTATTCATTATCTTTAGAGAGAGGGGAAGAAAGGGGGAGAAAGAAAGGAAGAGAAACACCAATGTATGGTTGCCTTTCACCTGCCTCCAGCTGGTGACCAGGCTGGAGACCTGGCTTGCAACCTGGGTATGTGCCCTGACTGGGAATCGAACCAGCAATACTTGGGTTTGCAGGTCAGTTCTCAATCCACTGAGCCACACCAGCCAGGGCCATAAATAAATATGTACACATTTTCTTATTTCTAACTTACAATATGGTAAATACCGATTGATACAAGCCATATAAACTAAAACTCTCTGGAATCTCCAGTAATTTTTATGAGTGTGAACAGGTCCTGAGTCTAAAAACTTTGAGAACCTCTGATTCAAGTTTCTAATGTATCACCTTATATGTATAACCCTCCCAGCTCTGACATCACCACATGCCAGGTTTCCCCACCTAGAGGGGGTGATCCTCTCTCATCCCTTGTGTTCTCAGGGGGACACATAGCATATTTCCTTCTCCCTTTCTCATACCCCTGCCCCCACTCCCACAGGCTGTGCCCTTGGCCCCAGGTACAGAGTATTCTAGGCACAGAATGTCTTTGTTCTCCTGCTTCTCTGCCACCCATTGATGCCTCCGAGTCTACATCCTGTAAGCTACCTGTCTTTGCTCCATTCAACTGCTTCTAAAACAGCACTTTTCCCAGAAACTGCCCCCTGAACCTCTTTAAGGGGATCATAGATTGCAGAACAGAATAGAATAGAGTTTACACCTGTCTTTTCATCATTCAGCAACCATTTCAGGAGTCCCAACTCTATGTCAGAGGCTGAGGCTCCAAAGATGAGCAAGACATATTCCTTCAGCCTGCTAATAGTTTCCAAGAAAATAAAGAAGGGGCTAATAGCTCTGTCTAGGAAAGCAAGGAAACACTTCACAGAAGATGTGACATTTGATGTGGATCATACAAAATGAGGAGGAGTTTACTGGGTAAAGAACTGAAGATAGTTTTCTAGTGATGGATGAATGCTTTCAAAGGCACACAAATATGGAAATGCATGGCATGTTTAGGGAGCTAAATAGATCACTGAAGGTAGACTGCAGTATAAGTATGTATGTATATGTGCATGTGAGAATATGTGTACATATATGGCTATAATGCATGTCTGTGCTTATGTATATTGCCTGCATACATACATATGGGTGATTGTGTGTATATGTGCATTGACTACATATCTGTTCATGTGTATGTGCATGTGTCTACATGTGTGTTTGTGTGTGAACATAGTGATAATGAGACAGGATGATCTCTTGGGAGAGAGAGGAGAAAGTGAGAGGAAAGGGAATTATTCTAGATGGGTTACACATGGTATTTTATTTGGTCCTAACCACAACCTTGCAGCATGGTGCTATTGTACCCATTCCACAAGAAGGAGTAATGTACTCAGGCCAAACCCTAACAAGTCCTGACCACAGGAGCCTGAGGCTAGGTTACTGAAAATTCTGGAAGCTCAGCTCTTCCCACATGCCCACTTCTCAAGACGCTTGTCGCTGAATTCCTGAACACCTGACACTTACTGAGAATCTCAGCAGATGGTGTTTATTTTCCAGGGCAGCTCGGCCACTGAGAGAAAAGCTAACACTTGTTACATAGCTCTCCTTGCAGCTTGGAGAGTCAACAGTAAAACAAAACCAGAGTTCAGTATTTTGGAAGGCCTGTTGGGAAATAAAATGAGAGGGTCTAAGGAAGCAGGGAAGGACCATCCCAATCTCTCCTGTTCACATGGCTGCTGGAGCTTGGTCAACTACCCACAGAAATGTCCAGAAGAGGTCAGGTGCTGCCAGGCTTGCTGACTTAGACTCTCCTATCCAGCCTTCTCCATTCAATCTCGTTCAGTAAACAGTGTTCACTCAATCTCAGTGTGTCCCTGCATCCACTTCAGCTAAATGAAAAAGGAGCATGGCTCTTTCCTGTGTAGACACTGCCGTGCAACTCATGTATTCTCTCTCTTAAACCATATATTTTCCTGTAATCTAGATCATATTTTTTGTTGTTGTTGTTGATGTTGTTCACAGGTTGTTTTTTTTTAAAGATTTTATTTATTATTTTTAGAGAGAGTGGAAGGGAGGGAGGCAGAAAGGAAGAGAAATAGCAATGTATGGTTGCCTTTCACCTGCCTCCAGCTACGGACCTGGCTGGAGACCTAGCTTGCAACCTGGTTATGTGCCCTGACTGGGAATCGAACCAACAATCTTTGGGTTCACAGGCCAGGGTTTTATCCTCTGAGCCACCAGCCAGGGCTTAGATAATACTTTTATATTCATGTTACATAGAATGCAACTATAACTTATATCACATATTACACATTTCATGTACATTTCTTTTATATAAATATTACATGTTATATACTGTATTCCAAGTTGCCTATTAGATAATTTATGTTTTTTGTACAATCATTTGAATTAGTTATTTATTGCCCCATTTTCCAGATGAGAAAACTGAAGCCCAGCCAGCCTGGATAACTTGTCTAAAGTCCTGCAACTTTAGTGACTAACACAATGCAAAGCCTGCAGCCCAGAAATGTGCCTCTTCCTCTGTGTCAGCTCTTTGGGTTGGTCTCATTCTTAAGCAGAGTGTGGCCAGAGGCTGCCAGGACCCTGTGGCCTATCTCTGGTCACCCTTGCTGGGACCACAGATCTGACCCAGCTGGTGCCACCACAATACCCTTTTCACAGGCTGAGGGTGGTGGTAGTACTCTAGATAGGCTTCTAAAATCCTGGCCTCAAATCATCCAACAGATTATGGCTCATCCAGAAATAGAATATTATGGAATCCTTAAATGCATATTTACAAAGCATTTTTATGGCCATGGAAATAAATGTTTACATGTAAAAAATAATAATTATAAACACAAATTTGTATTCATAGCATGAGATCAATAATGTTAAAATATTCATAGAGGAAAAGCCAGAAAGTCATCAAATGCTAACAGTGGTTATTTCTGGATGTTGAGCTTATGAATGTCTATTTTTCCTGCTTTTGACTTTTCTGTGTTTCACAGTTTTTCACAATAGACATGTACCACTTTACAAAGAAGGAAAATACTTAAAAATCTTACTGTGGCTTGAAAATGGAAAGACAGCCCCTTTGCCGTGCACTTCAAAGCACCAGGGCTAGAATGCTCTGGAGAACCAGCCAGAGCCTCTGAGCAAGCTCCCCACTGGGAAAACACACTGCCATGTGGGCGTCCAGGTTTGATGTCTCTGCACCTATTCTCCATTCTCAGTTCACATGAATTTCCCTCGAGAACTAAAGACTGCAGCCTGAATCCTTCCCACCCCCCTCCTCTCTGAGCCAGCCTGCATCACTCAGCTCTGCAGCCTCCCAACCAGACACCCAGTCCTGACAGGTGCCTAAAATGAACCTGTTGGTGACACAGACCATCTCAGGGAACCTTGGAAAACTCCCTAGGCTCTGTTGGCATGTGTGCAGCCTTCTCAGAAGACAAGGACTGATTGATTGACTTTTCCTCCCTCTTTGTCCATTGCTATCACCCAGGACCACACGGAAAATTGTAGCAACGGCCCTTACCCACTCACCTTCTTTCCACAGCATTTACTCAGATTCTATAGGGATAGCTCAGCAGCCCACCCCTGGCAGAGGTCAAATTCTACTGGGAAGGAGAGAATCATGTAGCATATGGGATTAGAAGAGGCAACTGCACTATGTCCAGTTTGGAGGGAGGACACAAATGAGCAGCTCCTGTGTCTGTGGAAGGCTGGTCAGTAGCAGTTGTATCTGAGCTGGGTCCTTGACACACAAGGAATGACTGGACAGAAAAGAGAGGTCAGCATTTCGTGTAAAGCAAACAGCATGAGTAAACGAACAGACATTTAGATATTTGGCAAGAGGGACATGGTTAGCTGGACTGCTGGCTTGTCTGCAGTGCCTAAGAGGTGGGAGCCCCTCTTTGGTCCAATGGAACCATGCGCATGCATAAGCAGTAGAGCTATACCCAGGCTCACACTTAGAGGGATCACTGTGGCCACACAGGAAAGAGGACAAAATGCAGAACACCCATGGGGGATGCAGTGGACACTTTGTCTGCCCAGCCCTCAAGCACTGTCATGGAAACCTGTGAAGAAGAAATAGTAGCACATTTATTCTGCCTGGTCATGAAAAGAGGAATGACACAAACCTGGCACATTCTAGGCCTTTTCAGACTCAGCACTACAGGGGAACCTGACCTGAGCTAAGGGTGTCCCATCCCTAGGAATTTGGCATTGGTAACCAGGGAAGTTCAATTCTATCTCTCTGGTGTTCCTGGCTATGACCACAAACTTGAAAGAAGCTGGTGGTCTCATCTGCCAGGCAGACTAGAGCACAGAGGGAGCTATTCTGCAATAAATGTAGGAACAATAACCAAGAAGCAGAGAGAAGGGGTCATAAATAAAAGTTGCATTACCCAGTCTCCACCTCCATTCCTAAGGGCCAAATTTTAGCCCTTCCTTGGCATTCTTGAGGTTGATTTTTGCTGCTGCTATTGTTGTTGTCAAGGTTACAAGTTTAATTTCTGTTACTTGCTACCAAAAAGTCCTAATACGGCTTAAAAAAAAAAAAAAAAAAAAAAGAGTTTAAATCTGATCTAAGACAGTGCAATGGGGTTGGAGAGAAGGGGGTTAATCAACAACTATTTAGATTGTAAAGTCAACAGAGAGGGGGTAAACTGCTTTGTCAACTAGCAAGCTCAATTCCTCACTGCCCTTATCCCTTATATACCTTCCCAAGTATCTATGAACTTCAAGAAGAGAGTGCACTGGCTCTAGCTACCTAGAAACAACTCATCTCCAAGCAGGTACCAATGCAGCCCAGGAAAGGCAAGCAGGGCCTTTTCTTCCCAAGAAGGAGGCAGAGGATCCTGGCAAGTCCCTTGGCCCCTGCACCCACTAAGAGGATAGGTTGGTAACTAGGACTGTGGAAATGCCCCAAACTCCATTCTCTGGGGCTGGAGATAAAATGGCTACCTTTGTAGGGTAGCAAGATGCCTATTGCAAGTTAAAGTGAACATAGCCCCCCCCCCCACCACCACCACCACTGCTAAGAATAGAGGAAAATGACAGAGGCTCCAGAGCAGATGGAGCTCCATGACTGGTCTGAAGACAGCTGCCCACCCACCACCCTTCTCCTATATTTGTCAAGGTCATTCAGGAGTCATTTACCCCTTCAATTAAAAACCTCTGGAGTC
>PVIW01006406.1:6232-87682 GCA_004026585.1 Noctilio leporinus | reverse complement strand
AATCATCCACTGATGGGCACTTAGGCTGTTTCCAGCACTTGGCTATTGTAAATAGTGCTGCTATGAACATAGGTGTGCATAGGTTCTTATGAATTGGTGTTTCAGGATTCTTTGGGTATAGTCCAAGTAGTGGAATTGCTGGATCAAAAGGCAGTTTCATTTTTAGTTTTTTAAGGAAACCCCATACTGTTTTCCACAGCAGACACATTGATTTTGATATTCACTCTGCCTCTTTCAGCGGTGTGGTCTTGGATAATAACAGAGCTGAGGAGATTAAATGAGTATGTAATGTATTCAGCAGTGCCAGGCACATAATCAAATTAATCATATGAGCAATCTTATGCCTATTGGCAATACAATGACTGCTACTGCTATTATTGTTGTTGTCATTTTGGTTATTCAGCATTGAGATGACTGAGAGCTCCCAAGCTCTGTTGAATTTCTATATGGAATCTCAGTTATAGTCAGCTCAGAGATTCTAACAATATTTGACTGCTCTATAGACCTGATAGGTTGTGATTTCTTGGAATGAGGTGGTCAATCCCGACTACCAATGCCCTCTAGGGGAAGAAGTAAGAGCCAGAATAATAATCAAAAAAAGTCAAAGGAGGGGAAAGTAACATCAATTCAGAATTTTAACACAAAAGCAATTAATTAAACAAACAAGAATCCCCCTCTATTTTTAGACTCTCCTAAGAAGGCATACTTTGCATCTTGAACTAAATGTAGCAGAAGTCATAGCATTAACTTACGTATTTGAACAGTATTAAGTAGTGTATTTCATGCTTTTTTTTTTTTTTTTTTTTTTTGTATTTTTTTCTCCTAAAAGAAAATGAGGTCTGATTACCATCCTTATAACAGCTTTCACAGTGGAGGATAGCCTTTTAAAGATTCAGCATCTATGCCCTGGCTGGTGGCTCAGTGGATTAATGCCAGCCTTCGAACCCAAAGGTCTCTGGTTCAATTCTCAGCCAGGGCACATAACCAGGTTGGAAGCCAGGTCTCCAGCCAGGTCTGTAGCTGGAGGCAGGTGAAAGGTAACTATACATTGATGTTTCTCTCTTTTTCTTCCTCCCTCCCTGCCCTTCTCTCTGAAAATAAAGAGTAAAATCTTTTATAAATAAATAAATAAAGATTCAGCCTCTAATTTAAATGTGACATTATAGAGCTGAATTCCAACTGCCCAGTATGGTGACTGGCATGGTGAGACACCCTAATTGGCTTTATTACCATCCCTGAATCACTTGCAAATTTTCTGCTGGTGTTTCTATGTCCTTTCTAGTCCTGGCTGTCTTGTTGCTCTTGAGGTTTTAAAATAACAGGTTCTGTCTATACCTAATTTTGCCCAGCTTTTGTAAGATAAAAAGGATGATCTGTTACACACTTCTTAGAGATAGTTGGAAGAGTAGGACTTCTGAACATTTCATGCTAGCTATTTCTAGTAAAGAAGTCAGTTGCCTTGGTAATCTTGAAACAGTTCCATCTAGAACTGTCAACAGTGAAGATTAGAAACAAGCTAGAAATAGAAGACAAGAATTTGTCATGGTATACCCCTAAAGGAATATTGGTATAGGTCAACTCAGCAGTCTATTAACCCTTAAATGTGTGAAAATAGAGGATACATGGCAAGAAATTAGATACCTTTGCCATAGAATGAGTATTTCCTTCACTACATTTTCCATAGAGTTTCAATATGTTTTTATACCTAATGTTTTGCAAAAGAAAAAATGCTATATGTCGAAGTGCTAAAATAATCTGTTTACACACATTTCTAACCTAACTACACCATCTTTTAAAGAATCTGTTAAAGATCCAAGTTTTTTCATCCATAGTTTATTTTCTTCTTATTAATTTTAGGCTACATTTAACACAAGCATGCTTTGGTTAGCATGTCTTATTTTCTCTCTTCATAGCTCCTTTCCGAATTTGTTTTGGGAAAAAACCTGATTAATTTATTGTATTTGAGCTAAAAATGTC
Source organism: Noctilio leporinus (assembly GCA_004026585.1). NCBI lineage: Eukaryota > Metazoa > Chordata > Mammalia > Chiroptera > Noctilionidae > Noctilio > Noctilio leporinus. The sequence goes on along the minus strand of PVIW01006406.1, from coordinate 85,705 downwards.
TCCCAAAATAGAATATATTATAAAAAATGACCAAAAGAACATGAAAACATTTCTTGACTGATTGGTCTTTTAAAAATAATTTTTAAAAAGATATCTACTAAGCATATACTATGTGTTGGCAACTGAAGATACAGTATAGAACAAGCAGATTTTTAAAAATCCTATACTCATGGGACTTTAATTTAGTAGAAGATGGCAGAAAAGACATAAAATATATAGAATGGCAAATGAAAATAAGTGTTGTAAAAGGCAGGAAAAGAGCATAACCTTTCACTTATCAGGCCAGATTCCACCAGAAAGGGTAGAGAAGCCTTGTGGGTCAATTCTGGAGTAGAAGGGGCCCAATGTCCAAACCAGGAGGGGTGTTTCTCCAGGGGACCTTGAGTTATAGAGCTGAGAAAGCCTAGAGTCATCAATGGGGCCAGTTACTGTGCTGTGTGTCAGGCCCAAGGAGTAAACAGAGAACAAGACTAGGGAAAGGACAGCCATGTTGGGAGCTGGGGGCTGGAAGATGACACTGAGTCAGGTGTAAGGAATCAGTCTAAGAGACTGGATCAGAACCAGGTTCAGGGAGGATGGGCATGGGAACAGTGGGCTTTGTGGTACAAGCTACCAGGCACTCCTGGTGGGCTAAAGAAGTGTAGGCCTGGCCAAACCAATGACCAACACCTGCTTCTAGGCCTTTGACTAACACTTGCCAGGAGTCCTCCTCATGAAGTATATATTATCTATGGCCTCTTTTGCTACTTGTTCTTCACATAGGAGAATGCCACAAAAATAATTTAAAATATCTTTCAGTTTACATTTATATGTAGAGTAATTGTACTGCTTGGGTTGCCCAGGACAACAGCTGGCTGAGGATGCCATGGTTTAAAGTCTTGACTCAAGGGCTGTTGAGTCTCCTGAGTCCTCTGCCCCTGCTTAGCTCCTCCTTTTCCCCACTCTATCCAGCAATCATGGGATGCCAAACAAAAAAGAGTGTAGTCTAAAACAGAGCCCTACAAAGAGGATCTTCTGCCTGACACTCTGGAGCATGAGTTACCCTCAGAAGTATCCCAGTCTGTGGTAGGGAACCTAGTTCCTCTATCATACCTCTCTGTTTATCCAGTGTGGTTAAGTGCTGCCCAGCAGGGCTGAGTAAATGCCTGGCCAGTGATGGCGCTCCGGTGTGGAGCAAAGCAGGCTGAGGGCAGCCTCTGCAGGACAGCTGCTGGTGCTGGCTGTTGGAACCTGGGGCATTCTGATTGGAGCAACAAGATTTCCTACCACCCTGAGCTTCTGCTTAACATTTGGATTCAAGCAGTTCTGTAGCTAAAACAAACATAGTTTTAAAACTATTATAGCAGGAAGAATAGAACGTGTTTTGGTTTCAATACTTCCCTTTCACTTTATGCAAGGGGACATGCCATCTCATTCAGCTAAGGTGATGATCCTATTACTGGACAAGATAAGTAGGTAGGTCCTGGACAAGGAAAAGTCATGGTGGAGATTATCCATGGGGAGAAAATTAATAGTTGACTATATAAATTAACAGGTGATCCTATATAAATTAACCCCATTTTTTAAGTGAAGAAGCCCCAATATGATTATATTTTTCACGTGTGCCTCTTTCCTTATCTCTCTCTGGCCAGTTGAGGGAAGAGAAGGTACTGGCAGAAATTAGGCCTGAAAAGTAGTTCTCAGAATAGGCAGACCCTACCTTGGTGATAAACTCCCTGGTTGTGAGGATACCTGAATATCTCTATTTCATTCTTGTCTCCATTTTCCACTTCATTAGATAGTTTCCATTAGCCATGGTTGTCCAGGCACTAAAAAACTATTACTGTGGACATGCATTCATTTACAAGGCACATAGTCAGGTCCCAGCATATGCACAGCCAAAACATTGCCCTGGGAACATGTCTGTCTAAGTCAGCGTCTGCTATAGTCAATTTGGTATTTGAATTTGGTATTTTAAAAGGTGCTTGTGAGTATGACTGCATTAGGTTCCTCTGATGGATGAAGCAAATGCCCAAAAAGGGACAGTGACCATTGGCCAGGCCTGAAAATAGTCTCCACACTTACAACATAGATGAACTCTCTAAGACACTTCCTTTATTTTCATTTCAACCAAACAGCCTTCCTACATCCATGGAGTGATGGTCCCATTATATAGACCTGCTGTAAGAAAAATGCACTATGAAATGTTGAATATCCATTTTATTTACAGATTCCTGCTGCAACATCTCTGTGGGGGGCAGGTGATGTAGGTAGTTGACATATTCAGATCCTTTGCTACAACTGATTAGCAAACTGGATCATGCCTTCCATTGAGATTTCTTTTTCACTAATAATTTGATATGAGTTTTTTTTATTTCAGATTCCTGAGCAAACTCAACCTAATTTTGTAAAGGAACCTGGATACATCTGGGTGCGATTGCAAAATGAGTTTAGCCAGGAAGATACAATAATTTTATACATACATGTCAAAGTTTCTGAAAACAAGGCGAGAAGGAGATTAATTGAAACTCGTGTCTTGGAAAGACAAAATGCAGCTGCTGTTGACATCTGCAAAGCCAGCTGTTGATGCTTGATTTGCCAACATCTCTTGCTACGCATGGAGAATGATGTCTGTTCACTTTCAATGAAGGAAGGGCCCAGTCAGCATATGTGCTCAACAAGCGCTAAAGCACTGATTTGAGAGCAGAAGAAAACTGATTTAACTATAATGCAAGCCTTCTTTCTGTCTCAAAATAAGAAACAACTTAATCTATACTATAGCTGAAATACATTCAAGTATATTTGGACATCCTGCCTCATCTACCATTCCTCTACACTTGAAACCGCCTCTCCTTCCTCCCCAGCTCCCCACCACTCTGTGCTTTTGACAAATTCATGCCCACAGCTGAAAACTCAGAGAGCACGTCATGGTTAAACCCTCATGAATTTGATCATGTTACCACCTATTGTGTCTGAAGTGCTTTCTCATTTCCAAGGCACTTTCAGATAGATTTTCACTGAAAATGTGAGTTTCATAATGCCTTTGTATTGTCAGCCCATTGTGCAGATGAGGAAACTGAGACTCAGGGTGGGTTAGACAAGTTAGGTGATTTGCCTGCCCTTGGTTCAGCAACCCAAGCTATCCTTTCCCCTCATACCTAGGCACTGCATTTTGCTTTTACTACCTGACACATCAATATGCTGCTTTGTAATTTGCCCATGGACTTGTATGAAGACCAGGAGCAATGAAATAAAAATAGCATATTTTGATACTTTCTTTACTCAGCACCACCTTAGCTTGTACAGGACTGGTCTTCTTTCAATTCCTCTGCCTGAAAATGACTTCCCCTCACATGGGAGAAGAGACAATTGCCTACATGGAAAAGGACTCTTCTGTTCAAAACTATCTCCCTCCAAGGGCCATTGCTTAGAGGTCCACTCTTCATTTGGGGACCTCACTCACTTTGGGCCTCTCTTGTTTTCATTTTAAAAAGTTTTATTGTTGTTCAGTTAGAGTTGTCCCAATTTTTCTCTCACCGCTCTCCCTTGCCCCACCCACCTGCTCCCACAGCTAATCCCCACCCTGCTGTCCAGGTCCATGGGTCCTTTATACTTGTTTCCTGACTAGACCCTTCCCCTTCTTTCCCCTGTTACCCCCCTCCCCCATCCCCTCTGTCACTGCAGTTTGTTCCTTATTTCCATGCCTCTGATTCTATTTTGCTCATCTGTTTGTTTTGTTTATTAGGTTCTACTTATAGGTGAGATCATATAGTATTTGTCTTTCATTGCCTGGCTTATTTCACTTAGCTATATATCGCTCAAGTTCTATGCTGTCATGAAGGGTAAGAGTTCTTCCTTCCTGCTGCTTAATGTTCCATTGTGTAAATGTACCAGTTTTTTGATCCACTCACTCATGGACACTTATGGACACTTGGCCATTGTAAATAACACTGCTATGAACATTGGGGTGCTTAGGTTCTTTTGAATTAGTGTTTCAGGATTCTTAGGGGTATAAGCCCAGCAGTGGGATGGCTGGATCAAAAGGCAGTAACATTTTTAGTTTTATTAATTACTTTTAGAGAGAAGGGAAGGGAGAGAGGCAGAGAGGGAGAGAGACATCAATGTATGTTGCCTTTCACCTGCCTCCAGCTACAGACCTGGCTGGAGACCTGGCTTGCAACCTGGTTATGTGCCTGCCCCACCTGGGAATTGAATCAGTGACCTTTGGGTTCACAGGCTGGCGCCTTATCCACTATGCCACCAGCCAGGCACATTTTTTGTTTTAAAATGCACATGTCCCTGGGCAAGGTGACACATGGATTTAACTGGTGCTAAAGTGTTATTGAGTCCCACAATTTAACTGCATATAGACAGAAATCTAGGACAGCTGCAGGAGAATCCCAAGCACTGAAAAGGAAGGAAGGAGGGGGCCAGTGAAGAAAAGTGAGCACAAGAGTTTCTAAAAAGATTCCAATTGTCCGTCCTTTGAGTGAGAACCCAGGAGTGTCCACTCCAGCACCTCTCCACACTGGCTGTGTGGGAACCCGGCCCTCCCTCTGAGGTCACTGGCAGGAGGAGGGAGACCTGGGCTTCCTCAGCTTTGAGCTCAGTGGTCTCCTGCTGGCTCACCTTGTACTGCCAGTGCATTTCACCCCGTGCAGTTAGCAGGGCCAGGGGCACAGGAGCTGGCCAGACAGGGTGCTTCACACTAACATGCAGGTGTAACTTCCAGAGTTTTTGTGGCTGTGGAAGCCAAAGGGGACAGTCTCCTCTATGTGCCTCACAATCCCCTTGGCTGATCTTAGCACAGTGACTGATCTGGTCATCATGGTAACTGAGTGTAAAAACAGGAATCTTCAGGGAAGTTCTTTCCCTTGTGCTGGGAGAGAAAAGGTCCTGGGCCCTGGCTGGTAGCACAGTGGATAAAGTGCCGGCCTGCGAACCCAAAGGTCACTGGTTCAATTCCCCAACCAGGGCACATAACCAGGTTGCAAGCCAGGTCTCCAGCCAAATCCGTAGCTGGAGGCAGGTGAAAGGCTACTACATATTGATGTTTCTCTCCCCCTTTGCCTCTCTCCCTTCCCCTCTCTCTCTTCCTCTCTCTGGAAATAATAAATAAAATCTTGAAAGAAAGAAAGAAAGAGTCCTGGTAATAAGGAAGTGTGGATTAAGCTTTAAATTAGGATCTGAGCCCTAACCGTGTTCTTTTGTAGATTGCTGCCCTGAGGTGAAAGAATCCAAAATTCCTATATTTCTATGAGCGTTTTGTTTTTTTTTGTTTTTTTTTTGATTCACTGACCAATCTAGTAGTGTTGTCTTATGGTTCTTCAGTTTCAACATAGTAATTTGGCTCCAGAGCAGAATGTGTTAGGGGTAAGTGGTTCCAAAATAAAAGAGGAGATCCTCTGGAAAATTGCCTTCCTCACTTCACATCCCACAATTAATTGCAGCTAAGTTTGTCTAGGGGAGTTCAGCTGACCTAAATTGTTGGCAGCTGCCTACTCAAGGGGATGGCCCATGCATTCTGGCTTCCTTCATCCTCTGCTGTGAGCTTGTACAGCCCTAGGTGTGCCTCCTGGGTGCAGATTCAGAAATGATTGCCTCCAGAGTTTCTGTCCATCAGGGACAGAGGAAAGGAGGGGCAGAAATAAGGAAGGGAGTGAGGAGAAGAAGGGGAAAAATAAGGAAGAAAACACCTTGCATAAGTGAGTACAGACATTCTACAAACAGCATCGTTATAGAGAAACCAAACCTTTCTCCCCCAACCTGTAGTTGCTCCTGGCTCTGACCCACTTACCTATGATTCTAAGTTAGCAAATGCTACGGATTATAAAGTAGTCACCTCAGTTTTCTAAACCCTCAGAACTACTGTGTTTTAGAGAAAGCTGATTACAGGGGCAAGATAGTATTGGGCAGAGAGAGAGACCATGTTTTCTGTACCAGCAGTTGAGACTCATTGTCATGAGATAGGATATTTTAAATCCAATGTCCTGTGAAAATCAAGTAAGCATGGGCTGTCACTGTGGAATATGGTTCCAGTGCATGAAAAACAAACAAACAAACAAAAAAGAGGACAATGTACTAACCTGCCTTCTAAGTACATCATGCAGTTTTAATTCCATTTGTGGTGATAGAACTTAATATGAAAAAAAAATCCATTTTAGTCTGACTTTGAAATTTTGAACATTCTCGCCCAAGTCACCAGGTCTACTCCAGTGGAAGTGAAATGCTGGTAATAATGAAGATATTAATAATGAACAGCCCTAGCTGGTGGCTCAGTTGGTTAGATGCCAGCCTGCAACCCCAGACATTGCTGATTCGATTTCCAGCCAGGGCATATAACCTGGTTACAAGGCAGGTCTCCAGCCTGGACCATAGTTTTAGAGGCAGGTGAAAGGCAACCGTACATTGATGTTTCTCTCCCTCTCTGCCTTCCTCCCTTCCCCTCACTGTAAAAATAATAAATAACATATTTTTAAAAATAATGAACAGCTATGATTTACTGGCTTTCTTAATGTGTGTGTGCTTTTCACACACATCTCATTTAACTCTCAGACTAACCCTGTATGGTATTTCCTCTTTTTCACACTTTTTTTAGTTTTGAAGGATATTGAAGGGGTTTCATAGGTGAGAAAAATGAAGTTTGATGACATTAAAGAACTTGCCCATAGTATCACAGCCAGCACATGGCAATACCAGGGGGTCGTGGGTCTGTCTGGGTTGAGTCTCAGTGCCTAACCATGAAACTCAACACTCTGGTACAGTAAATAGGAGAGAAGGAATGTGTGTCTTCCTTATGCATGGCTTGGGGCCCAAGGAGAGTGATAGTCTCTAGCTAGAATCCGGCCAAGAATTTCATGGCAAATATGAAACAATAAGTGTGAAATTTGTTCTGTATTTCAATAGCAGGCCTTCCAACGAAGTCACTGTTCAAGTATCTTCCTCCAAACTAATTGAAAGCTCTGTGAAAGGGAGCCTTTTGGCTCCCACTGTTTCTGCTGGCAGCTCCAAGCACATCGGCCAAGTAGATAGCCTGTCAAGGAAGCTGCACAGGACTGAAAAGAAACAGAATGTTTCTGAGATTCTCAATAATGCCAACTCCTCTCAAATTAGGCAAAAAAAAATTATTCTTGCTTCATAACTCAGCTTCAATATTGCCAAGTCCCAGGGAAGGTGGCCCTGGCTAGACGTTCCTGGCGGCTGAATGCAGCCCAACATCGGACCCCCTAGAGGCTGCTAAGTAATGGCATCTTCATTGATCTTCATCCCTTCCAGCCACTTCTCTCAACTGTTTTCCTGGGGAACACCACAAACAAAAAGTGGGTGAATTAACTTATCTTAAGGCCTGCAATTTCCTGAATATTTATGCATTATCAAAGGAGACCAAGTGGAGTTTCCTTAGGATAGATTCCTGGATTTCTGTCTCCTTTTATTCTAGCAGAATAAAACAGAGGCCAACAGTAGTCATCTCTCTCCTTTCCAATCCCCCCCACCCCTGCTCTCCCTCCACACTTCTATTGTTCATAGTTTTTACTGAATGAGAGAAAAAAATTAATTTTTTAAATTTATTGACTTGGGAGAGAGAAAGAGGGAAAAAGAGAGGAGGAGGGGAGAGAGAGACATCAATTTGTTGTTTCATTTATTTATGTATTCATTGGTTGCCTCCTCTACATGCCCAGACAGGGATTGAACTCGTAACCTTGGTATATCAGGATGATGCTATAATCAATGGAGCTAACTGGATAGGACCTTCTGGATGAAAGAAAATTTAAACTAAATTTGAAATCTGCAAAGAGAAGGATTTTGCAGTTGACTAATACAATGCTCATGATTCCATCCCCAAAAGTGACATGGGTGATACCAGTGCCAGTTTTAGCCAGAGATACTTGGACCCTCCTAGAAACTATTTTTACAGACCCCTGGGCACCTGTTTGGTGTTCTCTTCAGAGCTTCACATGTGATAACTTGAAAGAGAGAATCCCATGTAAATGAGAAAGTATAGGCAACAGATGAGAACACTGCTCAGCACATGAGAAGAGAAATGATCAGTGTTAGCTATTATCAATGTCAACTACCTCATTGTCTTAAGTTTACTGATAAGGAAACTGAGGCCCAGAAATATAGTGACTTTCTGAAGATCACAAGGAAAGCCAGTGGCAGGGTTGAACTGGTCCTTCATCCTAACGATCTGATCCATCTCCTGAACTTTGCTCATCCGTGTGGCGTTTTGAGCAAAGAGCTAACATGCATGAAAGGTGTTTTATAGCTTGGGAAGAGGCCTATGTGTACAGGGAAGCTTGCTCCATTGCGTGCACAATGGTGTCTCTAACTAGAGGGTGTGATAATGACAACCCAAGGTATATGAGCTCATTTTAGTCATCTGTTTATATATTTTAGGTGAAAGTGATAGATAACTATTTGCACATATGGGCAGACTTTGTGTTAGTGCCAAAAAAGGGAGGTTTGGACTCAGCTATGAAAATAACACTCACTCACTCTGCCAGGCCTTCAACCATGTCAGAATGAACTTGTAACATTCACCTACAGTACTTGGGAGGAGTAGCATTTGCTTCTTTTTATTCTTCTTGTATTTTTTACATAAAAATCTGTGTCTTAAAAGTTTATGCGTCTTATGTCTGGAGACCTGTTTATCACTTACTGAGCAAATCTTGATGGAGGAGTAATACCAGAATATAACATGCCCTCCCCAGGTCGTCTGAACAAGGGTTCTCCTTCTGACAGTGGCACTGCATGCCAGAGCATGCACGGCAGGAAGGGACAGCAAGTCAGAGCTTGGAGACATTGTAGTTCCACCAGTAGGTACTAAGCATCCACTCCATACCAGTGATTGTGCTAAATGCTAAGGATGCCAAGAGGAAGCATCAAGGACAGACCTGGGGAGACAAGACACCTAAACTGTCAGGTCCAATAATGCGGAATGCACTAGACAGAAATACATATGTAGGATCCTTTGTGGGAGTTGGTTTCCTGGAAAGGTGATGCCTAAATTGAGTCAAATATGTGGTAAGGGAAGGAGACTAGATTCTGGGTGGTGAGCACACAATGCAGCCTACAGGTGTTGTATTATAGAATTGGATACCCAAAACTTATTGATGTTATTAACCAATGTTATCCCAATGCATTTAATTAAATTATTTTTAAATGATGGGTGTAGCCGATTGACAGGAGGAGAAGGTCAATTTGGGTGGAGGACTGGCATGAACAAAGATACTGAGGAAGGTAGTGTGGGGAAGAGGCGGTGCAGAGGAAACCCTACCTAAAGTTTGATATGTCTATTATTAAATTTAAAACCTGGGTAAGCTAGTGAGAGATAAGGTAAGCCACCTACCTAGGAATAGTAGGAGGGAAGATGCAAAATCCAAGAACTTTTAGCCAAAGCAAGGTTAAGCAAAGAGGTTGTGAAGACCTGAATAAGGAGGCCACGGGGTTGACAGCAGACTGCTTGTGAGGGTGGTCACACTGGTAAATGCAGTTTCTGGAGCAGGACTGTTGCTCTGTGCCCTTTTTATGTTACATGTCTAATGTGGGATATAGACAGGAAGCCTACGTGGGATTGCTATCCCAGACGACGGCAGGGCCAGAGGTTCTGGGCTAATCAAACTGAACTGCTCCGGAAGCCCTCAGGAACACTGGTTTTTAGAGACCTGTGAATGTCTCCATCCCTCTCAACCTTTCGTGTATATTTGATTCATAATGAGGCAATTTACTAAAGGAATTTAGTAAAACTATAATGACCAGGAATCTTATACAATAAACTTTTTCTCCAATAAAAATGGATCTATGATTAGGTTTTAAAAATTTAGATAATGTAGATAAGCCTGAGGGAAAAAATTAGTTATGAAAAGAATCATTGGTAATATTTTACATATAGCATATATTTTTATTTTCCATTTTTTGTACACACACACACACCCCTACCCAAAAGCCATTGAGAATCACTAGGATTATACATTCTCTTTGGTGTAGCCCAGGTTTTCCAGAAAACAGAGCATAGGTAAGGCTTATGTGCTACATTTTCTCAGTGCGTGCCATCACAGAGCAAGAGTCAGGGACCAAGTGATTAAAGCAGGGAAGGAGAGAAACCAAATGTAAAGATGCATTAGCAAGCTGGCTGCCTCTAACTACAGTATCACCGATTGCCCAAACTTGCCAGACTTCTAAGAAGTGGCATAAACTACTTTATGCTCTCCACTGGCTCTGGGTGCATATGAGGGACTTGACATGCATTTAAGTTCTTCACATTTTATCTTCAATAAAATGTACTTATTGTTATAAAGTTTAAGGAGGGACTCTTTAACCAAAACTTTACTGGAAATTTCAAATAAACAGAATTCTTTATTTCCTGAATATTCTAGTGAACATAAATTTTGTGTTTACTGTTTTCTGCAGTTGACTACCTCAATTGTAAGATACATGTGCTGCTCATTTAATAGCATGGCTGTGTGTGTGAGAGAGAGAGAGAGAGAGAGAGAGAGAGGAGAAATAGAAAGGGAAATAAGGAAAGGTAAGGTCGAACCACTAAAGGAGAAACATTCAAACAGATTTTTTTTTTGCAAATTTATATTCATTTACCCATAAAATTACAGGCTGCTTTATTTGTCTATATCACAAAGTAAGAGCCTATTTACTTTTAAATTCTTAAGGTTCTTCTGACACCCTCTAGACCACTGCTAATCATGGGCTTCCACTGAGCACCCGACTCACTGTATGGAGTGGTGGGAACACATTAGCACTTAACTTAAACACAGTACCACTGTCTTTAAGTAAGTGCCCACACATAAAATTGGTTAAAGATTGGGCTAGCAAAACCAGGAATGGGAAATGAAGCTGACAGGTCAGAGCCAGGTAGCAAAGCAGAGAAGTGAGGAGGAGGAATAGCAACAGGAATGCCTAGAATGAAGCCAGGATACCCCAAACTACTCCTTATCAGATTTTACAACTGCTTGGAGCAAAAGACCATAACTGAAGGGCCTAGACCAGCCAGACAATTAACCTTGAACGTGCCCATATCTTCTGCCTGCCAACTCCACCCCCCTTGGTGCCCAACTTCTCTCATAAGCTAGGAGAGCTCCCCCATGGGCTAGGATGCTGGAACCTTAAAGTGCTTACTATGTCTGTCCTGAAAGTCAGTGTAATTAAAACAATTTGTGCAGCTAATACTTTTGGGACAGACCTCGTATGCTTCTCAATCAAGTATTATGATCACCATGGGTAGATCTTACTGGCCATCATTCTCTAAAATGGACACACTCACCTCCACTTCACTGGCTCGGTATCAGACCCAAATCGTTGGGTCCAATATTTAGCTCAAGTTGAGCTGTCTGCTTGACTAGCCTAGAACTTTAATCTAGGGCCCTTCACCCACATAAGTTGCAAAAACTGGTCAGAAGCAGTTCTGGGCATTCGAGTCTTCACTTTTCCTCCATATTGGAATGAACTTGAGAAATTGACATTTGCTGGCTTTCCCAGCTGTTCGGTTCCCTTCATGAATTTCCGTCTTTGTTCAATCGACTTGACTGCTCTGTTAGAGAAGTGAAAGGAGACTCATGGGACTATCCTCTGCAATAAAGATGTCTTCTCAGAATCAAAGAAACCCCCTCCCAGCAAGAGAGCACACTGGCTGGCTCTGGGGAGAGGGAGGTCACGGAAAGCCTGATCCTGGCTCTTAATGTTTTGGCGTCACATATCCATTTGGAAAGCTTTGAGCCATCTCTCAGAAAAATGAACCCCTTCTAGGAAAGCTATCTTTAGACCCTGATTATTAAAATCTCCAATTTAGAGAAGACAAATGAAAAACAGCACAAGACAATGTTATGATCAGGAGCTAAATTAAGTGGTATACGTATGATTGTGTGAATGTTAAAAGGACATCTGGAAAATGGCAAACACTGCAACTACTTCTAAAACTATGATCCAAAAGTGTGTGATGCACATGGGCATTCCCTATATCCCTGACTTTCAAAGCCTCCAAGAAATGACTGTCTTAGAACTTGCCTTCTCCCCAAACTAACATTACACAGTAAGTTTCTCAGTTGATATCCAATAAATACTGGTTTTGAGATAAAATGACGTGAATTCCTTACATTGGCACCATGTCTTCGCTGCCCTATCAGCTGTGTGTTAATCATCTGGTTTGGTGAGAAACACATCAGGACACCAGTGAGTCAGCTTAGAGGTAGATTTGGGGTTTTGTTTGTGAAAAGACTCAAAATCATCCACAAATTGTACAGAAAATCATCCGAGTCCTGAGTAGAAAAATAGAGGAAACACTTGAAACAATCAAGAGCAGTTTTGGTTTTAACAGCAAATACAAGTTTAAAGTATAATTTAACAATGACTTCCATTTAAACCTAGAATTACAGCATTTCTAAATTTTTTCTTCCACAAATAATCATGGAGAGCCTGCCATGTTCTAGGTCCAGATTTTTGCAAAACTGATCATGACAGAGCTGAACCCTGGCCTCACAGAACTTAATCTGGAAGGAACTGTAGAGACTACCACCCCGGTCATTCTGTAGATGAAGAAAGCAAGTCCCAGGAAGAGGGGAAATGACTAATCCAGGATCACACAGCTAATTAGGGAATGAATTATGACCAGAGCCCAGGGTTTTTGGCTCTACAAAAACACAGTTGTGTTAGTAAGAATTTGATGGTGAAATCAAGGTGACTGTAGTATTTCACAATCAAGCACTTTTTCAATATATTTTACTTATTTTGCTATTACAATTGTCCCAATTTTGCTCTCCTTTGCCCCCCTTCACCCAGTACCCCATTTCCTCTGGCAATGCCCCCTTAGTTCATGTCTATGTGTCATATATATAAGTTATTTGGCTTCTCCACTTCCTTTATTCTTTTTCTAAATTTTATTGTTATTTTATTCCATCCATCCCCTTTTTCTTTCCCTCTGCCCCCTTCCCCACCCACCCACTCCCCTGAAAGTCAATCCCACTTGTTGTCCATGTCCATGGTTCTTCCACACTAGTTCCTTGACTAAACTGCTCCCCTTCTTTGTCTCCCCCTCTCCTCTTCCCCCTCCCCCCTCCCCTCTGCCCTTTATTCTTCTTAACATCCCCATGTCTATTCTGTAACCACCAATCTGCACTTTTTTTTTCCTTTCACATTCAGACAATTCACCATTTAATTACTGCTTTCTGTCATCTTCTCAAATAATATTAATACAAAGTTTTCATTATTTCAAAATGCCTACATTAATTCATTTGTTTAAAGAATTACTCTTTTACCCTGGCTGGTGGCATGATGGATAAGGAGCTGGCCTACAAACCCAGAAGTCACTGGTTTGATTCCCCACCCAGGGCACATAACCAGATTGCAAGCCAGGTCTCCAGCCAGGTCCGTAGCTGGAGGCAGGTAAAAGGCAACCATACATTGATGTCTCTCTCCCTTTCTATCTCTATCCCTTACACTCTCTCTTAAAAAAAAAAAAAAAAAATTACTCTTTTAAATAATATCAATTGTAATATTACTAAACACATGCCAAAATACATTTACACACATACATATTTTTACACATATTTTAAGTACATACTGGATTTTGAACAGTTAATACAAAAAAAAAATTTTAATATCCTGATAGCTTATATAATTATTACATGTTAAATCATAGTATTTTAGATATATTATAGCAAATTAAGCAGTTTTCTTCTTCTTTAATACTTACTTTACTCTGGAATGCCATTTTTGTGAAACATATCACAGAAATGGTGTATTGCAGAATTTACTCTTATGAAAGTTGTCCTAGAGACAGTGCCCAATCCATAATAAAAAATGAATTTGGTTTTTGAGTCAGATCCTCCCCACTCCAGTAATACAACTCAACTTTATTTTAAGCTACTGGAACTACAACTTATTCTTTTTGGAGTTTTCCATCTTAAATAATAGATTGATTTTTTTTTTTTTTTTTTTTTTTTTTTGGCTATGCACAGGTCTTACTTCTTTCAATACCCTCTGTTTTCCCTCTACATGTGTTTTACAAGTTGAAGCCTTCAGAAATAATGGCACTTGCTCAACTGGTCCCCAGAGTAGAAATCATGTCTACTAAGTTGAGGTAAAAAACTAAAATTCCTAGAATTTAAATAATTTTGTAGAATAGTATTCTAGCTATTTTTTTAACTTATGGTTGACTTCCTGTGTGGTCCTAAACTAACCCATTAACTGTTTAAGAGTCCATTGAGGTAGAGATTAGGTATGTTCACATTTCAATCATAAAATTTACTATAGCATTAATTCCTTTTCCCAAGCATCCCCAGTGTGGGGGACTTTGTAACTAGAAATGTATATTTCCACAATCTATTTGAAAGGAATCTCATCTAATTTACATGCTAATATGAAAATATATATTGCCTATGTACACAAATCATATAGTTTAGTAGTTTGCAACTTACATCCAAATTGGTCTTCATTCACAGCATCTTTTCTAACCTAAAGATTGACTGATCTCACATCACACCAACAACCAAGTGGTTGCTATTTAAAACATAAATTGCTGACAAAATCTATATATTAAACACCCACAAATAAGCACATATTTTGTAACAGCGACTAAGAAAGATAGCATGTATTCTATGTAATATACATCCACATTTGTTTACTTTTTTCTTCTTAATTGCATTCAATTTTTCTGAGTTATTGCAAGTAACATGATTTTCCCACATTGTGAAATAATTCCAATCCAAGAAAACTTGCCCTGCAGTAATGTAGATACAAGCAATATACAAAATTATACCTTATTTAGTAAAATCTATTTACAAGAAGATCATTTTAAAGCATTCATAAGTTAAAGTTGGTTCTTATTTATTCAACTACCCTATGTCTTTTGATTGGTGCATTTAATCCATTTACATTTAAGGTTATTATTGATAGGTACTTATTCATTATCTATCTTTCCCTTTGTACCTGTGTTCCTGTCCCTCTCTCTGTTTCTTCATCTTCTTAAAGCAGACCCTTTAGCATCTCTTGCAATGCTGGTTTGGTGGAGATGTATTCTTTTGGACTTCTTTTGTCTGGGAAACTCCTTATTTCACCTTCTATTTTGAATGACAGCCTTGCTGGGTAGAGTATTCTTGGTTGCAGGCCTTTGTTTTTCATTGCTTGAAATATTTTTTGCCATTCCCTTCTTGCTTGTGTTTCTGTTGAGAAATCAACTGATAACCTTACGGGAGCCCCCTTGTATATTATTAGCTGTTTCTTTCTTGCTGCTTTTAGGATTCTCTCCTTGTCTTTGAAATTTGCCATTTTCATTATGATGTCTTGGAGTGGGCCTGTTTGGGTTGATCTTCCTTGGGACCCTCTGTGCTTCCTGAGTTTGCATGGCATTTTCTCTCCTCAAGTTAAGGAAGTTTTCTGCCATTACTTTTCCAAAGAGGTTTTCTATCCCTTGCTTCTCCTCTTCTCCTTCTGGTATCCTATTATATGGATTTTATTATGTTTCATGTTGTCCTGCAGCTTTCTTAACACCTCTTCATTCTTTTTCAGTCTTTTTTCATTTTGTTTCACTGCCTGGGAATTTTTTTCTACATTGCCCTCCAGCTCAATGATCTGATCCTCTGCTTTCTCTAGCCTGCTTTTGATTCCTTCTACTGTGTTCTTTAATTCAGAAATGGTATTCTTCATTTCCTCCTGGCTCTTATTGATGGTTTCTATGTCCTTTTTAATGCTGGTGTAGTTTTTAGTAAGTTCATTATAGCTTCCCTGGAGTTCTTCATAGTTCCCCTGGAGTTGTTTGTAGTTTTCTTTTAACTCACTGAGCTCATTTAGCATCATTATTTTAAATTCCGTGTCTGATAGTGTGCTTGCCTCTATTTCATTTTGCACTCTTCCTGAGGATTCCACCTTTCCTTTTGCTGAGGGTTGATTTCTTTGACTCACCATTTTAGGTGACTCTTGTATGTTTCTGCTTCTTGGCATGGTCTGCTTTGACTTACTGTCCTAGTGGTGTGACCTTCAGTGGTTTAGAGGTGCACTCTTACTCCCTGGCTCTGTGCTTGGTGATGTCAGCCCGTGTCCCAGTATGGGTCTTGCCCCACAATCAAACATTTACTAAGATTCTACTGTATTCTGTATCAGTTCTTGTATATAGGCCAGAGATTCTGAAATGGATGATAAACAGCTTGAGCTTGTAAGATAGGGTGACAACAACCAATATTGGTTATAGAAGTCAATGGGGTGGATTTTTATGTGGACAGACACCAACCCAACAAAGAGTTTATGCAGGGGATGACAGCCAGCTCCTGAGAGGGAAAATAGGAAAACAGAAAATAAAAGAGGAGATAAGTGGCAATAATACAACTGTCAAGCAGAAATTGAGCCATGTTTTGGTGATGAAAGTACAGGTTGTGTTGCCCTGTGTAACCGTGTAAACCACCCCTGGCAAAGAGCACCAACCTAGCAAAGCCACACATCTGCTGGGCCCCATCAGCATTGGTGGGTGGGAGGGCTGCATCAGGGGGCTGGGCACAGAATGCAATATATAAATCATGTATCATAGAAATGTATGCTTGAAACCTATATGATCCTATTAATCAATGTCTCATCAATAAATTTAATTAAAAGTAAGATAGAAAGTTCAGCTACCTAAGGGGGAAAATTCCTGACCATAAATACTTTGCTGGGGTAGAATTTCTAACACATTGTGTGCCTGGGGCTTGCAGGTGGACCTTTGAAATCTTTCCTCAGGTTTTGGTGACAGTGTAGTGCCTCTCAGTGCACCTTTATTGATGTAACCATTAGAAAGTGACATGATCTGCTTACCAAGTTTCTCTCTAATTTGCATCTTAATGTCCTATCATTGGGATATAAGTACAGGCATCGGAAATTGAGTCATTTAGAAATTCCCTCTGGGTATTTGATAACTTGGGACTGCAAACTGTGAAGGCTGCAGACTGAAACAGTGGGTGTCTGATCCATACCCCAGGAAGTGTTGAAATGAACCCACTTGCTGCAGTGGCCAGGTTGCAGGAGTAAGCCGTGATGGTATATGGTTTTTGTCTGAGGTCAGTGCTCTCCAAAGTCAGTTTTCATTGACTCCAAGAAGCTGCTGGTGGTTTGGGTTTGGGTTTTTTCCTGCTTGTGTCTTGTGCTGTGGAGGTTTGTAGGCAATGTCATGGCCTTTGCCTCCTAGCCTATGTACTTTGCTTCAGAACTACCTGTCTTTGGTTTGGGCACCTTGGGAGTGGAATCATGTAAGGAAAACTATGGGAGCCAACCAGCCCTGAGTTTAAATCCTTCAGTGAGTTATATATAGTATCCCTGAATCTCAGTGAGCTCTTATCTGGAAAATGAGGATACTAGTTTAAAAAATTGTTTTGAGGCCTAAATGAGGTATTATACTTAGTGTAACATAGTGCCTGAGTGAGCAGGTGCCTAAAAACACATGCTCCTTACTTTTCTGTGAGAACCTGGTTTGGTTTCTGAACTTCTCCAGCTCTCAAATGGAGCTCTAGGAGGACCATATACAGAGGTCCAAAATGCATTTTTCTCTGGCCCACTTTCTAGAATGGAATTTGACTATCAAGAACCATTACTGCTTATAAGTGGTCAACAAGCATCAAATGTCTTAAATCTGTTCAGGAAAGGGCTTCAACCAGCCTTTCTCTTTCCTTTTTCAGAGCTGAGAGCCCCAGCTGTGTGTACCTAGCATGAGAATAGAAAGTGCACTGGAGTGCACCTAGTCTAAGCCTCTTATTTTGAGATGAAGAAATCAAGGTGAGAAGGATGAAGGGGTAGGCCCATAGCTGTGTAGATGTTTATTTACAGAAATAGAAGAACTAATGTCTCCAGTTTTTATGGCAAGTCCATTATTTTCAAAGCACTTGCGTGCGTGTGTATTCTAGATCATTTTTTTTAATTTTGCAGGTACAGTTGACATAGAATATTAAATTAGTTTCAGGTGTACCCCAACGATTAGACATTATGTAGTTTACTAAGCGATCATCCTGATAAATCTAGTACCCATCTGTCACCATACATAGTTATTACAATATTATTGACTGTATTCCCTATGCTGTATTTTATATTCCGGTGACTATTTTGTAATAACCAATTTGTACTTCTTAATCCTTTCACTTTTTTTCACCCATTCTCCCAACTCCCTTGCTATCTGGCAACCATCAAAATGTTTCCTGTACCTATGGGTTAAGTCTAGTTTTATTCTGCTTGTTCAGTAATTTTGGCTTTTAAATTCAATTGTTGTTAGATGTGTATTTATTACCATCTTATTGTTCATGTTTTATATATTTTCTCATGATTATTAAGGATGATTTACAGGGTTCAGGCTTGCTCAGTCATTTGCACACTTCTGTACTACCTATAAAGTGAGGACTGCCTATATAGTACATTGAGTTCATGTATGTATTTTATTTCAAGGACTGTATGTAAGAAATAAAGCATTTTTTATGTGTTAGTCTTTGTTAGAGTTTATATTCTTTAGGAGACAGTTTTGCCCATGACAGATGATTAACACTAAGTAAGCTTATTAATATCTAAAAAGGACTGTTAACTGTAGAAAGTAGTTTCTTTATTGAAGGGTTCTCAGCAAGTCTAATTTATTAGCTTGTCATATTCTGTGAGTGGGAACATAAATCTTGTGCTAGTGATCAAGATGAAAAAGACTTGCAATACCTGCCATAGCAAAATTCTTCGCATACTTTCCAAAGGTAAACACATATATCAACTTAGTCTTCTAAGTGGGAAAGTTTGATTACCTACATCCAAAAAATATGAAACTCTATTATGGATGTCATGTGAGTGAAAACTGCACACCAGAACCTTAATTTATAAAAACATTGCAATGCAAAAAAATGGGCTAAAAATTCAGAACACTAACAAAATCAACCAAATACAACAATGATTTTAAACATCTAAAGTAGTATAAACGAGATCAACTCTACTCTTTTTGGAAAAAAGAGCTAAGAGGTGTTTACCCAAACAAGTTAGGGGGATTCAGTATCTGGAAGGGGTTTTAGTAAGACAATATGTCCAATTCAAACAAGTTTGAAAAAAGTGAGGATTTACTGGCTCAAAGTCCAGGGAATCTTAACTTCAGGCATGGCTTAATTCAGATTCCCAAACACTGTCTCCAGAGAGATGTGCATCTCTCCATTTGACTTTAACTATTTGTTAGAACTTCTCAGAAAAACCACCTATGCCTAGTATTCCCTTTATAAATAGACTTCAGCTATCAGTTGAGTTTTTCAGACTATTCAGTTTTTAATACTATTCAGTTTTTTAAGTCTTTTTTTTATAAGTTTATTTTTCTAAAAGTTTGTCCATCTGATTCAAATTTACAAATTGATGGGCATCATGTTTATTAATTATCTTTTAAACATTTGCTGCTCCTGTATTGATCTTCATTTTCATTCCCAATAAAGTATATTTATACCATATTATCATTTTTCTTGGTTAAAATGGTAAGGTTTTATCAATGTTAGAAGGGTTTTTTCCCAAAGAAACAGTCTTTGATTTTAGATCCTATTATGTTATTTTCTATTTCATTAATTTTTCCTAGCATCTTTATTATTTTTTTTATTTAATGTTTGTTCTGCTCTACATTTTCTAACATCTTGAGAGGAATAGCCATTTCAGATAATTTTTAGCCTTCCTCTGTCCATTTAAAGATATAAATTTTTTTCTAAGTAATCATAACTCAGCATTTTTGTAACCTCGACTCAACATTTTCACATAGCCATGGTTTGGAATTTTTAGATGACATGACTCAGTTTTTTCCTACCAATGACACAGCAATTTTAGATAACCATGGCGGGGCATTTTTCATAACCATGTCTTGGTATTTTGATGTGACCATGACTTGGCATTTTTCATAATCATGATTTAACTTTTCTTTTTTTTTTTAAAGATTTTATTTCATTATTTTTAGAAAGAGGGGAAGGGAGAGAGGCAGAGAGGGAGACAGACATCAATGTATGGCTGCTTTTCACCTGCCTCCAGCCACAGACCTGACTGGAGACCTGGTTTGCAACTTTGTTATGTGCCCTGGCTGGGGAATCGAACCTGCGACGTTTGGGTTCGCAGGCCGGCGCCTTATCCACTGTGCTACCAGCCAGGGCTGATTTAACATTTTAAAGTAATAATAACTCGGCATTTTTAAGTGATCACAACTAAGCACTTTAAGGTGGCCATGATCAGTATTTTCATATGAGCATGGCTCATATAGGTAACATATTAGGTACATATTAGGTAACAATGACTCTGCATTTTAGCTCACTTTTATGTACCCATGACTCAGTAGTCATGAGTCAGCACTTTTAAATAACCATGGCTCAACATTTCCGGTGGCTATGACTCAGCATTTTTATATAACCGTAATAACACTTTTCCATTAACATGGCTCAGTTCTTCAGGTAGCCATGGCTCAGCATTTTATGTAACTATGTCTCAGCACTGTTAGGTATTTTTCATGACCCTGAATCAACCCTTTTTTAAAAAAAGATTTTATTTGTTATTTCCAGAGAGAGGGGAAAGGGGGGAGGCAGAGAAGGGGAGAGACATCAATGTTTGGTTGCCTTTCATCTGCCTCCAGCTAAAGACCTGGCTGGAGACCTGGCTTGCAACCTGGTTATGTGCTCTGGCTGGAGAATTGGACCAGCGACCTTTGGGTTCGCAGGCTGGCACCTTATCCACTATGTCACCAGCCAGGATTGAATCAGCTTTTTATGTAAGCGTGACTTGGCATTTTTCATAACTATGACAGCAATTTTAGGTAACCATGACTCAGCATTTTATGCAACCATTACCCAGCTTTTAAAGGTAACCAGAGTTTGGTGTTTTTCATAACTATGAGTCAGCATTTTAAGTAACAATAACTCAGCCCTTTTAGGTGGTGATGGCTTGTCATTCTTGGGTAACCACAACTCAGCATTTTTTTATAACCATGGTTCAGCACTTTTACATAGCCATGGCTCAGCATTTTTATGTGGCCATGACTTGGCACTTTAAAGTAACAATGACTTGGCAATTTTAGGTAACCCTAACTCAGCATTTTGAGTAACCATAACTCAATATTTTTATATAACCATAACTTGGCATTTTATGTTGCCATGACTCGGTGTATTTAGGTAATCCCGACTCAACAATTTTACTTAACCATGACTTGGAGTTTTGAGACAACCACGATCAAGCATTTTTACATAAGCATGACTTGGCTTTTTGGGGCAACCATGAGTCAACACTTTTGGTAGCCATAACTCAGTAGTTTTATGTGGCCATGACCTGGCTTTTTGGGTTGCCATAACTCAGCATTTTTGGTAGCTATGATCGCATTTTTATGTAGCCATGACTCAGCATTTATAGGTAGCCATGACTTGGCATTTTTCATAACAATTAGTTGGTATTTTTCAGTTACCATGACTCACCATTTTTCATAACCCTGACTCGGTATTTTTAGCAACCATGACTCAGTACTTTTCATAATGATGACAGACAGCATTTTTAGGCAGCCACTTGGCATTTTTAGGTAAGTACAACCCAGCATTTTCCCATAAGCATGACCCAGCACTTTTCATAACCATAACTTGGCATTTTTTGTAACCATGTCTCTCAGTTTTGCACAACCATTGTTATGCATTTACCATACCAGGACTTGGCATTTTAGGTAACCACAGCTCAGTATTTTTACATAACAATGACTCATCATTTTTCATAATCAAAAGAGAACTTTGTAAATGTGTTTAAGGTTATCGACCTTGAAATGGGGAGATTATCCCATATAATCCAGTGAGTTCCATCTAAATACATGAACCTTTTAAAATGGAGAAATTTCCTTTCATAGTTGGAAATGTGACAGAAAAGATGAGGTATGAGAAGGATTCAACCCCATCATTGCTAGCTTTGAAAACAAAGAGGTCCATGAGCCAAAGACTCGGAGCATTCAGTAAGGAACCTTGGCACTTCAGTTTTCATCTGGTAAGACCCACATGAACTTCTGACCCATAAAACTGTGAGATAATAAATTTGTACTGTTTTAAGCTGCTACATCAGTTATAATTTATTATTTCAGCAATAGAAAACTAACACAAAAGTATTACTTATTTCTGGATCAACAGCGCATTCTAACAGAGGTTTTGCTGTGGTGGTTTTGGGGTTTTTTATTGTTGAAATTTATCTAGGAAGGTCTGTTTAGGGTTTCTACTCCACCTTATGGTTGGGAAGGAATTTCCTTCAAACGTAAATTATAAGCGTTTACCCACTAAAGATTTATTACTAAGCACCTAGCATATAAAGAATAATTGAAAATAGTCGCTGCTTTAAAAGAAATGACAATCTTGGTGGCTAGGTTCTCTTGGATTTCTTAGAATTTGCAAAGTTTTCTGTATTCAATTTGATGTGAAAAAATATAACCAGTACTCTCCAAAAAGAGAGTTGAGTAGCTGTATGATCTGAATGCATAATGTTTGTTGAATGAATGCATATATCAAAATTAATTAATAAACAAGTTAGTGTTAGTGTTTTCACACTTCAGTCTTTTTTTCCTGATCCTTGTGTAATACAAGAGATACAGACAAGAAGTCTTTACCAAAGAGACTAGAGGGAAGCCATGCTTACAGCCCCTGTAGGCCTTCTTTGTTTTGTTGCTCCCAGGAAGGTTTGCTAGATGTCTGTGGCACAATTCTATTAAGGATTGAGAGCTGTCAGTACCTAATATGCAGAGTGGGGCAAAAGTAGGTTTACAGTTGTTTGTATGAAAAAATAGTAAAAATCACACAAGAATGAACTATGTTTTATTCTTTTATTCATAACTATAAACTTACTTTGGTCCCACCGTTCATGGTGAGCTGTTTCAGTTGCATCTAATATATCATTGTCGGTAACAATGCTTTCAATCTCCTCCTTATCACTCATGATAATTTACACCTCTCTGCCATGCGAAGATAAAGTCTAGTGACAGACTGACACACTGTGGCAGGGTGGGAATTGAGGGATAGATAAACCTCAGCATTCCTAACCCATGCTTAGAAGTAGAGGTAACAGTGCTTTCTTGAGCAGCACATATACTAAAATTGGAACAATACAGAGAAGATTAGCATGGCCCCTGTGCAAGGATGACATGCAAATTCGTGGATTGTCCGTATTTAAAAAAAAAAAGAAAGAGAGGTAACAGTTTTATTCCCAAGCATTCCTTAACATGTGAAAACATTTAAAATTTAGTCTTGATGATCCTGATAGACAGGAGTTATTGGGAAAGCCTGATGAATAATTAATCAAATACAATGTTAACCAGCAATATTAATATTTAATATCATGGTTGAGCCATGTAAAAACATCCTGTAGATGATGGGTAACTGAGATTGGGCACAAGTTGAAACACTTCTTCACCAAAAAAAAGAAATTCTTCCTTTATCTCAAATATAATTATCCATTTAAATGTCATGGGTCAATTTATTAACACTTTATTCATCAGGGTGTAACTTTTATTAGGCTTTATAGCTACCAGAAATTATATCCTACACAAATACAATAGAGATTTAAATGTTCTGGAGAATGAGCTGACGGCTTCTGCCTTTATGGTGTCATTTAGTAATGGACCTTGACCAGAAGAAGATTTGATAAGTATAAAATATAACTGCTTGATGCTAATTTGGTTCCTTTTTAATGACTGATAATCCTTGTCGATTTAGTGTGATTGTCACAATCCGGTACTGTTTCCCACCCCGGATGTGATTGTAATAGGAGCCATTAAGTGTGTCTGCATAATAAAATTAGTCAGGGAAGCTATGTACATTGTTTCCAGGCCTTTGAATTTCCATTATAGCGGTGAGGCTTGTTGAAGTGAAAAGTCTGCCTTCAGCTCAACCAGTCCCTGGCTCCTGGGATGCTATGCAACCGGCTGGCCTGGCGACTGGCAATGCTGGTGTTAGGAAGTCTGTTCTTCGAGTCCTAGAAAATTCATCATATGTAAATAGGAGCGGTAGATTTCTTGCTAAGAGAGCCCGTTTGGTTACTGATTTGCCTAACAAAGCTCTATACAGCTCCAAAGCTTAAATACATAATCAGTCTTTCACAGTTAAAATTTGAAAGGGAGAAGCCTCTCTTTGGTTTGGAGATTTATCACTCCTTTGGGGATGTTGCTGTATTAAAGAAGTTGGACTTGCTTGACATCTTTGAAAATAATTTAAATGGATGGTTTGAGCCCACTGTCCCCTTGTAGGGATTTATGGGGCTTGAGGGGAAGGCAGGGATAAGGACCTCATAACTATGTAAAGGCAGTGAAATAAATAAGTTCATCTGCCTCTTTGCCCTTCTCCTTTCCCAGCTTATCTGAGATCAAATTCATTCCTTTCTCCTGCAGCTGCTCTGACTTTGGTCCCCTAAGAACAACTTCCCTAGCACCTGCCAGAAAAATAGTGAAGACTTTGAGCCAATGAAAGGTCCGTTTTCCTTCTAAGTAGCTCTTATTTTAATAGTCCAGACATTTATATTCTAACTGTTGAGAAAGTCTGGATTGAGGGCAAAAAGGTTCTCGAATTTTAAGGGAACATCAGGATCTTCCCAGCAGGGGACTTACTTATTGGTGATATTATGTGACATTAGCTAAATTTGTTGTTGTTTTATAAGACACCTGGAGCCATTAAAATTTGGGTTATTAGAAGTAAGAGTGCTTGTTCAGTGTTAGAGTACAGAGCAAGCAGTCATTCATCTTTCAACACCAAGTGTTATAGTAAACCAACAGTTTGCAGTTTTAAAAAGAATTTAAAAAATAGAAAGAATAAATTAAAAACAAACAGAAAATATAATGTCTGTGTGGTAAATGCCTATTATTAAATCTCCTGTGCAGAGTTACTATTTGATCAGGGCATGTTAAGCAAACCAGAAAAAGTGTTTTGGCCCATGAAAGACTGAAGCACAGTGGACTTGGTACCTTTGTCCATCTGCAAGCTCCATTCTTCCTCTGAGGAATTCAGCCACTTTCCCTTTGTCTGACCATGTTGTTGTCCACACGCCCACCCCACCCCCAGCTGCCTCTAGAAAGTAGCAAGATTGTATGGTCTTTTGAAAAATCCTCCAGAAGGTAACCCAAAAGCAGCCTGCCTTTTCTCAGAGGTGGGCAGTGGCAGACCCATGGGAATGAGGGTCACTTTTCAGGGGCTTGACATAGACACATTTTCCCCAGTGTCAGGGCATCCATAATTTCCAAACAGCAGATCTCTTAGACTTCTTGCGGTGGTGATAACAAAGGCTAGATTTTTCTGGAACCATTGCTTATAATTTCCCCTCTTTGATGCCTATAACTACTCTGTGTTTGCTTGTTTATCCTTCTCTAGGTTATAAGTTTCTTCAAGAGAAGGTCTTATTCTTTCTCATGTCTTTGGATCCTAGTACACTGCCTGATCACGGTTAAGGGTATAACAAATATTTGTTGAATAATCAATTACTTTCTCTGGCCTCTCTAACTGAAACCTGCCCATTCTTAAAATCCAACATCAAGGCCTCTGTAAAGATTTCTTAGATAATTTTACACTATGGCAATCCCTCAGAATGCAGAGCACTTGGGAAGTTGGTCAGGAAATTACTTATGACATCTTTACTATTGGTGTTTTGTGAGTATAGGTATCTCATGTCTAACCAGATTGCAAAGTTCTTGATCAAGCCATTATCATTTTGTGGTAGCCCATAGTATAATGGCCTCTTAAATCTTAAATTGGTGTTTAGCACATTATAAGTGTTTAATAAATGTTAGCTATTAACAATGCCTAGCTATTAATTAACAATACATATCAACCTCTTAAATGGTTGATATGTGCTGATTGATTAATAAAGTGATAATGGGAAATCTAATGATGACACCATCCAGTTTATGCCAACCATTGCCCATTGTTAGACACAGTCTTGTAGGGGGTTCTTCCCACCTCCCATACACCCTTAATGCCTCATTAGTTATTTCTCAGCGTGATTCCACCCTTCTGGTCATGGCTGACCAGACCAGAACTGGTGATCTAACTTTAGGTTAGCCCATTTTTGGACAAGTTCATGATCAAAATGATGAATCAGAATAATCAGAGTCTTCTTCATTGATTCAGTAGGAGAAAACTAAGAGTCCTAAGTGGGTTTCAGTAGGAAAAGATGTTCAAGAAGTCATAGCATAAAGACTGAACTGGAGCAGCCATGACAGACCGCTTGTAGGCCCAAGTGACAAGGGGGCAGAAACTCCAAGAAAGCACAAAAGCTGGTCAGTACAATGAGAAAAATGAAAAGGCTGCAGGAAAAAGCAGAACTGCCAAGGCAGACAAAAACATACATGAGGCTGGTTCCATACTGGTTCCAGTTCCAATTTGGCTTATGCCTCTCTTTATCAGAACTTTCTTTGATGTCACACTCGAGATGGACATGATTTTAAAAACAAAACCAGGAAAGTACAGGTGTTGGTGAGGTTGTGGAAAAGTTGACACCTGGTGCACTGTTGCTGAGAATGTAAGATAATACAACCGCTGTAGAAAACAGAATGGTAGCTCCTTAAAGAATTAAACAAAGAATCACCATATAATTCATTGGTTCCATTTCTGGATATATATGCAAAAGAAGTAAAAGCAGGGCAGATATTTATATATCCAACATCATAGGAGTATGATTCACAATAGTCAAAGCTGGAAGCAATCCAAGTGTCCATCCACAGACAAAGGGACAAAAAAAATTGTGACATAAACATATAATGAAATATTACTCAGTCTTAAGAAGGAAGAAAATTCTGACACAGGCTCCAATCTTGAGGACATTATGCTAGGTGAAATAGGTCAATCACAAGAGAACAAATACTATATGATTCCACTTCTATGAGGTGCCCAGAGTAGTCAAATTAATAAAGAAATAAAGTAGAATAGTGGTTGCCAGGACTGGGGATTATTATTTAATGGGTACAAAGTTTTAGCCTAAGAAAATGAAAAAGTTCTGAAAACAGATGGTGTGGATGGTTAGTTGCACAACAGTGTGAGTATGTTTAATGTCACTGAGCACTAAAAAATGGTTAAGCTGGGAAATTTTATGTTATGTGTATTTTACTACAATTTTAAAAAATTCCTTTTGACTTTAAGTAGAATTAGAGCCAAACTAAAAACTTACCATTTTATAAATGTGAAACATCCGTTTTCCTCAAAACAAGAACAGAGACTCATTCAAGCAAGTAATATCAGGATGGGGGGTGGCAGGAAGGAGATGGTATGAGTAAATGAGACAAGGAATCCAGGAACAGGCTTGGTGATTCATGTAGATCTTGGTGAAGATGGGAAATGAACCCTTAGTGGCCTCAACAGCAAAAGAATCAAGGATTTTCTTTCTGGCTCCTTTATGGAACCTTACCTCTAGTCTCTGCCTTGTTGGCTCTACTTCTATTTTTGACTAGCTTTTATTCTGTCTTGAAGCTTCTACACATTCATGCCTTCAGTTTACTCATAACTATGACCCAGAATGGCCCTCTAGCCTTTCTCACCCCCAGACTGGAAATAGAGTATTAGAAGCCCCAATTCTGTTCATTCCCCCTTGCTTAAAATTATAATGGAATCTGTTTGCCATGGCTTTAGATGATCTTAACTAAGAGACCAAAGGACTTTTGCTTCAGAGGTTTGCTTCAGTCATTCTGAGGAACACTGATTTATAACCTCAAGACTATGACTATTTGTTAGTGAAACCCTCATTTATTAGAATGTTTGTTGTACAGAATTGGATTTATTCCCCTCAAGTTACAAACTATGCTTGCTTACCAAATCTGTGTAATTAACTGCGGAATAACACCTCATTCATTGATCTATAATTAATTCAGCAAATACAAATGGCTATGCAGAATTTTTTTAGAATTAAGAATATTTTTAAAGTCATTTGCCCTTGCAAAAGTTATTTTGCAAGTAAAATTGATAGTGACTCTGGTAGATAGCCTTGTAAAATGGTTTCTAGTGATCCTGTTTCCTGTACCCACACTCTCTGTAAAACTCTCCCTTTGAGGGTGGATAGACCTAATGACTTATTCTAATGAATAGAATATGCAAAAAATGGAAGGATATGTGACAGAATTTTTTTTAAAGATTTTATTTACTATTTTTAGGGAGTGGGGAGAAGGGAGAGAGGCAGAGAGGGAGAGAAGCATCAATGTATGGTTGTCTTTCACCTTCCTCCTACAGAGCTGGCTGGAGACCTGCTTTGCAACCTGGTTATGTGCCCTGGTTGGGAATCAAACCATCCACCTTTGGGTTCGCAGGTTGGCACCTATCCACTGTACCACCAGCCAGGGCCTGGAATTTTTTGATATGGCTCAGCTACAGTTCTGTTATTCAATTACACACTAATCCAGATGTTGCTGTGGAAAGTATTAAATGCGATTAAAATCCATAATCAGTTGACTTTAAGTAAACAAGATTATCTGACATAATCTGGGTGGATGAGATTCAGTCAGTTGAAGGGCCTTGATCAGAGCTGAGGCTTCCCTGAAGAAGAAAAATTTAGACCTGTGGAGCCCCAGCCTTTCCTTCCTGAAGTCCTGCCCTGCAGACCTCCAACTTGTCTAGCCAGCCCTATAACTCACATAAACCACTTCCTTTTGATGATTCTCGTAACATACATCTCCTTCTCTGGTTGAACCCTGACTAACAGAGATGTTGCTTTGATGATTAAGTTATAAGGACTGTGACTTTCATCTTGCTTGCATTCTCTCCTGGGCTCTTCTAACATGTTTGCTCTGACTGAAAGGACCACCTGCAAGGAAATAAGAGAGGCTTCCAGCCAAGAGCTAGCAAGGCGCTGAGGCCCCCAGTCCAACAGGCCATGAGGGACTGAATCCTGCCAACAACCGCATGAGTGAGATTAGAAGTGGATTCTGCCCCAGCTGAGCCTTGCAATGACTACAACCTCATGAGAGACCCTAAAGCAGAGGACCTAGCTAAGCCATGCCTAGAAACTGTAGGGTAATGTTTATTGTTATTTAAAGCCACTATACTTGAGGGTAGTCTGTTAGGCTATAATAGAATACTAATACAGATTGACTCCAAAAAGTTGATTTAAAAACCCAGTATAAAATCTCATTCTTCCAGATAAATGTTTAGCCAGTGATAATATCTTATTTGCTCCACATTTTAAAATTCATTTTTCTCAGATAGAAGTTGAATTGATCCAGTACATCTAAATAGGAACCTAATAATAGGCCACTGAACAGACCTGAAAGTAGTCATTGGCTGTCTTTGGTTCAATCAGCTGTGGCCCCGGGGGGGGGGGGGGGGGGAATATGGAGCTTTGTCGTTCAACCAAAAGCTAACGTTCTGCAAAAGCTCTGAGCAAGGGACATTCCATAAGAAGAGTTGAGCCAATCCAGAATCATAATTTATGTGCCTGAAAGATAGCCAGAATCACGGAACTACAGATATGTCTAGCCAGAGATGATATTTAACTAACTATATAGTAAAGGCCACGATGCTTTCCAAATGGTCCTGGTCACCCAGAATGGATGCCAGCACGTGCCTTTGTGGTAGGTGCAAATGATTCTCAGCCCTGCTTTTAACCCCAAACACCTTCACACACAATTCTTTTCTTCAAGTATTTAGACACCACAAGTGTTTAAAGAGGAGAAAAACAGGCCTTTTCACCTTCAAAAGAAGAGATAAATATTTAAAAGCCTAGTTTCTCATCCAGGGCCTGCCTTCCTCTCTTCTTGTGGTATCGTTGGCAGCTGTCAGAAATGCAACCCACACTAATGGACTCAATATGTGCAAATGTTCACTATGTAGCAAATATCAATGCTTTCTTCCTTTTGCAGACAGAGACAGCATTGTAGATTAGATTATTGTTCAGCAAACATTCACTTCCTCCCCCACTCCTATATCCCTGGGAGGAATATATTTCCCTGCCCCTTTGATGCTGAGCGTGGCCCTGTGACTTACGTTGGCCTCATGATAAGCAGAGTGTGTTGCCCTCAAAACTTGGCTTTGGCCACCCATGTGATTTGCTTTGGCCAATGGGAGATTAGCCTAAAACAGACTTGAAACAAGGTTTTGTTTCATCACAGGAAGAACATGCCTTGGGCAGTGCCTTGTTTAAAGATGATAAGACGTATGGAGCTGACCTTGATATAACCTACAGCGCTGTGATGGTTAATCTTATGTGTCGACTTGAGGGGGCTGAGGGATGCCCAGAGAACTGGTGAAATATTATTTTCTGGCTGTGTCTGTGAGGATGTTTCTGAAAAAGATTAGGATTTGAATCAACAACAGTAAAGAAGGTCTGCCCTCACCCGTGTGGGTGGGCATCACCAATCTGTTGAGGATCCAGTAAGACAGAAAGGTGGAAGGTGAGTTCACTCTCACTTCTTAAGCTGGGACATCCGTCTTCTCTTGCCCTTGTCATCGGAGCTCCTCATTCTCAGGCCTTCAGACTCAGACCGAATTAGACCATGGGCTTTTCTGGTTCTCTATCTTGCAGACATCGTATTGGGGGACTTCTCACTTCCATAATCATGTGAGCCAATTCTCATAATACTTCTCTTATCTGTCCAAATGGCCCGCCGTTATGTGACAAATAAGTGTTTTTTGAAATCGGTTGCTTTATTTTATTTCTTTTTAATTGGTGCTCCTCCAGACAAGATTTTTGTTCAGCCTTTGCTAAGTGTATTCCTCCTGACTGTCACAAGGTTATTATTATTATTAACTTATTTTTGGTCACGACAATGCATTTAAGTGTGGCCTTGCTGTGTAACAGAGAAACTCCTCATAGATGAACAGGAGGCTGTCACAAAGAAACCCCACACCAGGCCCACAACACACTCTGAGCTTCAAGTAGCGGCTCCACAGATGTGCCCACAGAAGTTTAAAAGGCAGCTTAACAGAGGAACAAAGCTGTAGATCAGAGGGGATATAAAACAGTTAAACTTGCTTAAAGGCACAATGTGTCACCATCTAACGGTTACATGCATCCTAAGCCCCAAGAAGGAGGCTCATGTGCAGGCGGTGCTCCTGGCTGTCGGCATGCCAGGAAGATTATAAAAACACCACGCTGTGATATGTTGCCCTCCTGCCTGAGAAACTACTATTAAGCAGAGTATTTACTGCACCTATTCAGATAGGAGCAGGCAGTGCAGAGTGCTACCTGTCTTCTGGTTGGATAAATTAGTCGGGGGTGTCACAAGATTACAGCTGCCTATTGTTCTGTCCGCTAAAGGTGGGAAGAGACGAACTCCCCTGGTCTGCCCTTGTAACGTTTCATGTGAAATGCAGGACACAGCCTCTTTTCTTTCCAAGTTAATGGCAAAACAAGATCTAGGCTGACTGTATTAGAGTTTGGGGCATAATTAAAAAGACAACACACAGCAAAGTGTGGGAGGAGCATTTATCTATAGCGGGAGGGCATCTATGAAAGGAGAGGGAGGGCAAAGCAAGGAACCTGGGAAAGTCAAATGTGCTTGCCAAAGGAGGTGAGCTCCCTGCACCGTTGTCTAAACTGGTGCTGTAATCAGAACAGAAATGCTGGGCAGTCAGTGCAGAAATGGTGCTCAATTTGTTCAACTCCTCTCAAAATATTTTTTATACAAATTGTTTTGCCCTCACATTTTCATGAAATATGGAGCTATGAACTCTAAATTAGTGTTAACAGAAATTGACAAGCTCTGCATTAAAAAATATCAGCCAGCCAGCCCTACAGGCTTAATTATGGAAGGAGAGCATGATGGGCGCAAAAAATCTTGTTTCAAAATTTTACCACATGCACTATAAATAAAAGATTACCTCATCCGCTAGTAACCTTACAGATCAAAAGGAAAAAAGGAAAGTGGCTTCACTGGCATTTATAATTTTTATCTTGCCTGAATGGTTTTGTTGTATTTTGGCAAATCCAAAATTTGTGATTGTGTGTGTGTGTGTGTGTGTGTGTGCAAAGGGGTAGTAGCCCTGCTTTGTGCATCTTAGACAAAGGTTCAGGAAATCCTATGAATTAACAGTAACACACACACTCAGAACATAGACAAGTTCCCACATGTCAGATAAGTCCATGTAGATTTATTCTTCAGCAATCATTTGTTTAGTGCCTACTACTATAGGTAAGCATTATACAGGTACTTAAATAAAAAGTGGCTTGTATAATGCCTCTAACAGCATTATGTATGTCTTTGTACATCCTGGATTTAATGCTCATTTTTCCTTTCCAAAACCCTATTGTAGTGGTGGTGTTTTCACGCTAGATTTTTTTTATGTTGTGATGTCATCAACACAAAGAAACAGAAATGACCTTTTAGGCCTCAGCCTTGATGCTCAGTCCCATTGCCTAGACCCCACTCTCCAGCTGGCTGCCATTAGAAGTTCTTCTGGGTCTTACTTACTGTTTTGATCATTACCTGCTACCATATAACTAAGGTAACCAGGTGATCTGATTTACCAGAACATTCTTGATTTACTTCTCTTGTCCAGCAAAGTCATTAACAACATTCAATAGTGTCTAAGTTTGCACAATTAATTAAACTCATCTACATATGCTGTACTTTTATTCCTACTAAAGCTAGGAAGTATTGAATGAGTGAGTGTGTGAGTAAATGAATATATGCATGGGAGATTATTAGAGAATTAAGGCCAGCTCTTTGAAATTTGCAGGCTCAATTTGCCTCCTGAAAGATGATACTACCTAAGGAAAAAAATCACTCGAACTAAAAATGACATCTCTCTCAGATGAAAGTTTCTTAATCTCATACTTATTGACATTTTGGGTCACATAATTCTTTATTGTGAGAGGCTGGCCTATGCATCCTAGGATGTTTAGAAGTATCCCTGGCCTCCACCTACTAAAGGCCAAGAGCACTCCCCACCTCTTCTATGACAACCAAAAATATCTTCAGACATTGCCATGTCTTCTGGAAAAGGGCAAATCAACCCCCAGTTGAGAATTGCTGGGTTAGCAAATGGACATAAAAGATTTTTTAAAACTACTGAAGACAAGGAAGGAAAGAGAGACACATTGAAGTGTATGAAGCAACAGGGCATTCTACATGCACTCAATGTGATATACATTTTTTTTTAATTTAATTTTATTGTTGTTGTATTATATCCATCCCCTTTTTACTCCCCTCTGTCCCCTTCCCCACCCACCCACTCCCTGCCGAAGTCAATCCCACTTGTGCTCCATGTCCATGGTTCTTCCATACTAGTTCCTTGACTAAATTGCTCCCCTTCTTTGCCTCCTCCTCCCCCCTCCCTGCTGCCCACTGAAGGTCTATTCATTGTATTCATGTATCTGGTTCTGTTTTGCTGTTTGTTTGTTTTGTTCATTATTGTCCTCTAATGGGTGAAGTCATATGGTATTTGTCTTTCACTGACTGACTTATTTCACTAAGCATAATACTTTCCAGTTCCATCCATGTTGTTGCAAAGGATAGGAATTCCTTCTTTCTTTCTGCTGTATAGTATTCCATTTTGTAAATGTACCAGTTTTTGATGCAATCATCCATTGATGGGCACTTAGGCTGCTTCTAGCACTTGGCTATTGTAAACAGCGCTGCTATGAACATAGGGGTACATAGGTTCTTATGAATTGGTGTTTCAGGGTTCTTCAGGTATAGTAACAAGATCACTTTAAAGCATTCATAAGTTCAAATTGGCTCTTACCATTCAGCTGCCCTATGTCTTTCCATTGGTGCATTTAATCTATTTACCTTTGTACCTGTGTTTCTGTCTGTCTCTGTTTCTTCATCTTCTTAAAGCATCTCTTGCAATGCTGGTTTGGTGGAGATGTATTCTTTTAGACTTCTTTTGTCAGGGGAACTCCTTATTTCACCTTCTATTTTGAATGAGCCTTGCTGGGTAGAGTATTCTTGGTTGCAGGTTTTTATTTTTCATTGCCTGAAATATTTTTTGCCATTCCCTTCTGGCTTGTGTTTCTGCTGAGAAATCAGCTGATAACCTTATGGGAGCCCCCTTGTATGTTATTAGCTGTTTCTCTCTTGCTGCTTTTAGGATTCTCTCCTTGTCTTTGAAATTTGCCATTTTCATTATGATGTGTCTTGGAATGGGCCTGTTTGGGTTCAATTTCCTTTGGATCCTCTGTGCTTCCTGAGTTTGCGTGACATTTTCTCTCCTCAAGTTAGGGAAGTTTTCTGTCATTACTTTTTCAAACAGGTTTTCTATCCCTTGCTCCTCCTCTTCTCTTTCTGGTATCCCTATTACATGGATTTTACTATGTTTCATGTTGTCCTGCAGCTCTCTTAAAACTTCTTCATTCTTTTTCGGTCTTTTTTCATTTTGTTGCACTGCCTGGGAATTTTTTTTCTACATTGCCCTCCAGCTCAATGATCTGATCCTCTGCTTTCTCTAGCCTGCTTTTGATTCCTTCTACTGTGTTCTTCAATTCAGAAATGGTATTCTTCATTTCTTCCTGGCTCTTATTGATGGTTTCTATGTCCTTTTTAATGCTGGTGTAGTTCTTAGTAAGTTCCTTTAGTTGCCCTGGAGTTGTTTGCAGTTTTCTTTTAACTCACTGAGCTCATTGAGCATCATTATTTTGAATTCCATGTCTGATCTTGTGCTTGCCTCTGTTTCATTTTGCAGTCTTCCTGAGGATTCCGCCTTTCCTTTTGCTAAGGGTTTATTTCTTTGTCTCCCCATTTTAGGTGACTCTTGTTTGCTTCTGCTTCTTAGATTGATCTACTTTGACTTACTGTCTTAGTGGTGTGACTTTCTGTGGTGTAGAGGTGCACTTTTTTTACTTACTGGATCTGTGCTTGATGACGTCAGCTGGTGACCCAGTCTGGGCCTAGTCAGCCAGTTGGTGACTACCAGAGATCCCTGTCTTTGTCTGTCTCCTTTAGTTGTTAATCCAATCAGTTCACTGTGCTCTTCTTCTGCTGGAGCCCAGGGTAAGTGGGTGCCTCTGTATTTTCGTGCATGGTCCCTTTAAGCTGGCTGTCAAGCCAGCTAAACCTGGCTGCTTTTTGCTTTCCACAGCTGGGTGCTGTTTACTCTTAGCTGTGTTGCTGTAGGCTGGGAAGTCCAGTTGGGGGTTTAGATCCCACCCCCCTTCTCAGATGGAGCCCCGGCTGCTGAGATATTTCTCTGTCCCTTCAGCTGCCACCCATGGGAGCCCCTCCAGCCTCTCATGTCTCCGCACTTCCTATCAGTCACGTTGTGATGAATCAGCTCTTCTGTTCTGTCCCTGGTAATAAGACTTCTCTTACTGTGAACTGGTGTTCTGTTGGTTATTCTGGATGATTTTTCCCCAATTAAGTCGTAATTCCAGTTTGGTGTTGGGAGATTGGTGTAGCTCCACCTACTCCTCCGCCATCTTGGTTCTCCTCCCAATGTTATATACTTTTAAAGCCTAAAATACAAAAATGTATTTTAAATTTTAAAATGCATATAGTATAAGTATATGATACCTAGTGAGACGTCAAAGATAATTCAAGTTCTGGGTTTATTTTGCATTGGGGGTTTATATGTAGTAATTCCTTCATTTGCTTATATGCTCAATTAGATCCTATTGTTTTGTTGCTTTATATGGTAGAGCCAGCCTTGTAAAATGACATGATGTACATCACTTCTAGATTGGACTTGAATGAGAACTGATGACAGTTTGAAAATTATCCTCTTTCCCTTTCTGCTTCTTCCAAATTTCCCTTTCTCCCGTTTTTTTTTTTTTTTTTTGTATTTTTATATTTTGTTTCTTAAAATAATTTGTATTTTTCAAAAAATAAATGAAGGTACAAAGATGGTAAATAAGAAAAATATTATATTATGGTTTCAAATGGATGTGACTAATTAAAGCCTGTTGATATCAAATGCTAAAATTAGATGTTATATGTTAATTATATCTTAATATATAAATAAGTAAAATTTTCCCCACCCCTCAAAAAAACCCATGAAATTAAAAACATGCATCTTTTAAAGAATTTTATCTGTTTTAGAAAGCAAAATAAAAATTATATTGCTTCAAATCATACTGTAAATAATGAGTTATATATTAACTCTCTTCAAGTTTACATTAACCCAAGACAGATGTGTATATATATATATATATATAATATTTAATTAGATTTCTCCTTTTAAATCTTGAAAATACAGGAGTAGGCAAATACAGTTGAAATACAAATAATGCTGTAATTAAGAAATAATAATATAAGAATAAATTCTGTGGTTCATGTATGCACAACTATAAACCTACTTTTGCCTACCCCTGTATTATTTTCAAATTTACATGAGATTTCAGAGTTTTAGTTGTCAGAATTTTTTTAATTAATTCATATATGATAGTATTAATTCACATTGAGAACGCTTGGCTAAATGCTCCTTCCTAATGAAAACATATTCAATTATAGTGCTTATATTCCATCTAATCTTTGACTACAGTGTTGAATAAACCAGCTCACAGTCAATGTTTTCACTTCATTTCTTCTTGTGATTTTCCAGAGAAAAAAAGCAGATTAAGCAATATTTTTACTCAAACACTGTGTCCACCTAGTCCCTAATGATATTTTAAAAAATACTACTTCTTAGCAAAAATGTGTATAACATATGCAAAATTTTACCTAGTTCTGCTATTGTGGGGTGTTATGGACACAGGTGTAAAGGGAACATGATATCTGCTTTCCCAAAGTTTACCTGTCCAAAAAAATACCATTTATGTTGCATATGCCACTTAAAATTTTCTAGTATCCACATTAAAAAAATAAAAATATGTAGTCAGACAAATACTATATGATCTCTCCTATAATAGGAACCTAATGAACAAAATAAACCAGAAAAATAGAACCAGAGGAATAAAAACAAGGAACAGACTGACAGTGACAGGAGGGGAAGGGAGAAGGGAAGAAAGGGATAAAGAGAAGGGTCCAGTCAAGGAACTAGTATAAGTGACCCATGGACATGGACAACAGATCAAGGATTGACTGTAGAAGGGGGTGGATGGACCAGCGAAGAGCAACGAGGGAAAAATTGGGACAACTGTAATAGAAAAACAATAAATAAAAACTTAGGAATAATCTAGGAAGGAGCAAAAACAAGCTTGGCACTCAGAAAACAGAGTAAAAATGCATCCCAAACACCTAACATAACCTTTAATTCCCCTGAGATTTTCTTAAATTAAAAATAAGTGAAATGAATAATATATTTTGTTTAAATTGATATATAAGTGGGGACCCCAAAAACCCAGAATTATCTTCTGGAGGGGGAACCCTTTGTAGTGTGGGCTTCCCCCACTAGATGAGTGTTCTAGGAACCCACCTGTATCCCATCTGTATCTGTGGCATTGTTGGGGGAGGCTGTCTTCAGCTTCAGCAAATTGTTCTGAAGGCTCTTTCAAAGCATTTGCCCGTTTTACGATGGATGGTTTATGAGCACACCTGCCCATACTGTGCTGAGTGTTCAGCAGGTTTTGACCAAAAATGGCATGACCACAGTGCCCCACCATCCCTATTCATCTGATCTCACCCAAGCGTCATATTTCTTGGTTGTTTGTTTCCATGGATGAAGAAAATCCTCAAAGGGCAACATTTTGCCATTGTGGAAGAACTGGAACAAACAAACAAAAAAATGACAAGCACTAAAAGGCATCAGAATCAGTGAATTCAAAACTGTTTTGAGCAGTGGAAAAAACAGCTGAAGCCCTGGCTGGTGTCTGGGTGGATTGATGATGGCCTGTGAGCTCAAAGGTTTCTGGTTCGATTCTGTAGTCAGGGCATATAACCTGGTTGCAAGCCAGGTCTCCAGCCAGGTCCTTAGCTGGAGGCAGGTAAAAGGCAACCATAGATTGATGCTTCTCTCCTTTTCTTCATCCCTCCCTGCCTTTTCTCTGAAAATAATGAATAAAATCTTGAATATATATAGTATATCTTACTAAGTGTATTGCATCAAATGGAGACTACTTTGAGGGTGACTGAAGTTTAAATGTGTAAATATAAATACACAATATTTTATAAATAAATTGCAGGTTTTGGGGTATTCCCCCTTGTAAACAAAATATATAATTGTTATCAAAATTATTAATGAGATGTTTTTACATTCTTTTTCACTTGTTCTAAGTCATCAACACCCAGTGAATTTTTTACACTTTCAACACATCTCAATTTGGATTAGTACATATCAAATGCTCAATAAACCACATGTGGCTAGTGGCTACTATACTGAACAGTGCAGACCCTGAGCAGTGGTCCCCAAAGCTTGATGCCCTTAAGAGTTCAATGGGGTTTGAGAAGAAAATCTTAAAACACCTGTATGTGCATCTTTTTACTGCACGATTTAAAATCTAAAAATTATTTTCTAACAAATTCTATTAAAGAAAAGACAGTTACACTTAGGAATCTCTAGCACAGGGGCATCAAACTCATTTTCACGGCGGGCGGGGGGAGGTGGGCAACGTCAGCCTCACAGTTGCCTTCAAAGGGCGGAGTGTCATTTTAGGACTGTGTAAATGTAACTACTCCTTAACAGTTAAGTGAGCCAGGTAGAAACAAGGTGCCCGGCCAAAGGTTCCAGGCCAGATAAAATAAGGTGGAGGGCGGAATTCGGCCTGTGGGCCTTGTGTTTGCCTCCCATGCTATAGTAGAAAGGGAGGATTAAGTAATTTCCTGGTTACACTCAACATTTACCACAAAGTTGCAGTCTCTTTTCTATAATCTATAAACTAAAGTCTGAAAGCTAAACTTTAAGAGGAAGTTTAAAATCAACTACCATAAATCAACTAATTTTTTTTCAACTAATACTTAAAAGCACTAAAGAAAAGGCTACACTTACCTAGTTCTTTTAAAAGACTCAGAAATGAAAACTTATTTTTTATGAACAACAGATTTATTGTTACATAAAACTTGTTGCATATAGAAAATGTTCAAATATAAAAGTTAGGCACAAATAACTTCTTTCACTCTTATCCTTCCAACTTATATTACTTATAGCATGTCTGCATTTTTAGAGCACATAGTACTTACTCTCTGCCCTGTAACCCAAACCACACATTTATTTGTCTAAGTGTGAAACAATTGTGTTTATGTTGGTCCTTCTTCTCTCATATCGTTATTGGCTAACATTGGTACTCTAGGATATTCCTCAAGAAAGGTTTATGGAGAAAATGTTCTCTGAATCCTTGCATGTTCAAAGCATTTACCTGTTGTACTTATACCCAAATAACATGTTTGGATTGCACACCTCTTCCCTGGGGATATTGCAGGTGCTATTCCTCTGACTTAGAAGTGAGTCTAGCATTGGTTGTTGCTGCAGAGAAGTCTGAAACCAGCACATGCTTTTTCCTTTTGTAAATGATGCTGTCTAGCTACCTGAAGGATGTTGCTGTTGTCTTGTGTTCAAATCCAACAACTTGAGTAGGATATATCTCAGTGTTGGTTCTTCCGTCAATTTGCCTTGGAATAGAAGGTATGTCCTTTCTTATGTGGATATAATTTTCTTATATTTCAGGTAAATTTTCTTAAGTTATATCTTTGTTATTGTGTTAGGATTCAGTCTTTTCTTCTTCAGTAACCAAAGTATGCATTTGTTGAATCTCCTTTGCCTATTCTCTATATCTTTTTCTTTTAACCTCACTTTTTTTCATTTTAATTTCATTTCTCTTCCTTCTACCCACCCCGCCTGCCATTTCTACTCTTTGTTCTCCATGATGTTTTTGCAGCCTTTAGTCTCCCTAGTGCTTCATCCAAATTCACTTTAATTTCTATGATGGTGTTATTTTCACCTTTAAACTTTTCCCCAAGGTCTGCCAGATCCCAGTTCACCTGCTCCTCTGTTGCTTCATGATCTCTCCTCTGAGCTCTTGCCTTTCTGATTTGTGCCCTTCTTTCGTCAGTCAATTGCTTCACCAAGATTTTTAAGTTTTCAGCAAAAAGTTTGGTCACAATTTTCATGTGCCATGTAGTAACATTTTTGATGCTTGTCTGCCACTTGTTTTATTCTTTTTGTGTGCTTCGCATGATCCTCTGTTTCTTTTCATATATTTATCTTTACAATACAAATTTTTCCTCAACCAGGTATTTGCAAAAGTTTACACTGGAAAAGGGCCAAGGCCAACTCAAACTTTTCTTCTGTTACGTGTAAATTTGTTCTTCTTGAGTCCATGGGGTTTGGCAGCTATGGGGTTTTTCCAAAGCAAAGTTGCTCTTCTCTTCCTCTGGCATAGAGAGACTGCTCGCTACAGATTATGACTGCTCTATGATTTCTCTTTTAGCCTCAGTTTTTCTCCTTGGAATTAAACCAGGTACAAGAGTGCTCCTCCTGCCAGCATAGGCTCTCTGTTCCTGCTATTGCACGCAAGGTATTACTGCGTTTTGCACCTCAAGGTAAACCTCCATCTTTGAGAAGCATGTTTTGTCTTCTAAGACATATGCTATAGTGCCCTTTCTCTTCATGCATTCCTGAATCATCTCCACTACTTTTGGCAAGCCTTTCACTTATTTCATAGTTTGGAGTTCTAGCTATGTCTTGGTTTTGTCAGATAAGGAGTTTGTCTTTTCCTTTCTCATTGTCCTTGTTGTTGTTGAGTTGGTTTTAGGAAGAGTATGAAGTGTCTTATGGCACCACATACAAACCCAAAATCTCTTCTATCCTTTTTTTTTTTTTTTTTAAAGATTTTATTTCACTATCTTCAGAAAGAGGGGAAGGGAGAGAGGCAGAGAAGGAGAGAGACATCAATGTATGGTTGCGTTTCACCTGCCTCCAGCCACAGACCCGACTGGGGACCTGGCTTGCAACCTGTCTTCTATCCTTTTGAAATTACTATTATTTGAATA
Source organism: Noctilio leporinus (assembly GCA_004026585.1). Lineage (NCBI taxonomy): Eukaryota > Metazoa > Chordata > Mammalia > Chiroptera > Noctilionidae > Noctilio > Noctilio leporinus. Next base: position 45,003 of record PVIW01006406.1, on the reverse strand, counting down.
TGTTTTTAATGCTCACAGTATTTTAAAACATGTATAAAATTTATATATAAATATGCCATACTTACATATACATTTGTAATATGTAAATATATTAGGTTGCATGTCCTCTCTACATTTTTATTTATGCAATAAGTTATCAAAAAAGCTTAGGAAATACCAAAGTCAAGCAAGTCATGTGAATTAAATCTATTATAAAGGTACTTGCCTCAGACTATCGGTCCAGAGAGAAGTAACTTCACTTCTAATAAGCCTAGATAGACACTATACACTATGTGCTCAGCATACACGGAAGGGAAAAATGATTTGGTGAATAGTATCTGATAGAAATATAATAATAATAATACTTTTGATAGTTATAACAACATTGAAGGGGATATTATTAGTTCCTTTTTGCAAATATGGAAAATGAGGCCCAAAGAGCTTAAGTGGATTAATTAAGGCCACACAGCTGAATGTCAAGTTCTGATCACTGCAGTCCTCAACTGCTGCCTGGGATTTAGGAAGTGAAAATGTCCCCTAGCAGGACACAGTCCCACACAAAAGAGAGTCCTATATAGCTGCCAAGTCACAGAATTTTGTTAATCAAAACACTTAAATCCTGATTTTTATTTATTTATTTATTTATTTATTTATTTATAGAAAGAGGGGAAAGGAGAGAGGCAGAGGAGGAAAGAGACATCAATGTATGGTTGCCTTTCACCTGACTCCAGCCACAGATCTGACTGGAGACCTGGTTTGCAACCTTGTTATGTGCCCTGGCTGATTTTTTTTTTTTTTAATGAGACAAAATCCAAGAGAGATGTTCGTTTCCTCAAATACTTGAGGCAATCTTTTCAAACTCTCTTAAAATGGTTCCACAGCACAAAAAGAAGAGGAGATATAGTCATTTTTTCATTTTATTTCATCAATATATGTGCTGAAGGCAGATAATTGAACCCCAAAAGGATTTCAGAATGAGAGTTGGAAAATAATCTAATATTCTTTGTTATCCTACACATTTTATTTTCAACTTATTCAGTGTTCAGATGACCAGTAGCTTGGTATTAAGTCAATTACTATTTGAGAGTACATCAAATAACTATCCGTTAAAATGTCAGATAGCTTCATTCTTTTGAAACAAACTGCCTCTTCCATAATTTATTCTGATGCTTCATGGCCAGATGCTTTGCAATCAAATAACTGAATCTTCTATCATTTCTAAATGTAAATGCAGCTTAGGCACAGTCAAGTGTGTAGTATTTGATTGATTTATTAGTACAGTCAAAGTTTGTGTTGACGAAGGCACAAGACAATTGTGAATAGATCAGCTGTGCTCAAAGATTGCAAGAGATAAGTAAACAACATTTTGAGTTAAGCATCATTTAAAAACCACAACCAATTGCTTTCACAAAGTTATACGTGCAAAACTGTTTGAATAAGATTATCTTTAATATAATTAAAAGACATATTACAGCCCTGGATGGTGTGGCTCAGTGAATTGAGTGCCAGCCTTGCAAACTGAAAGGTCGCTAGTTCGATTCCCAGCCAGGGAACATGCCTGGCTTGGGGGGCAGGTCTCCAGCTGGGGGTGTGCAGCAACCATTGCTGTTTCTCTCACACATCAATGTTTCCTTCTCTCTCTTTCTCCCTCCTTCCACTCTCTCTCTAAAAGTAAATGAAAAATTAAAAATTACAAAAAATAAATATCACAGATAGTTGATATTCCAATGACTATTTAAAAAATATGATTGGAAATTTGGGAAAGGTTGGTTTTCTAAATAAATTATAGGCTTTGGAATAGTTAGCAATCTCTTCTTCCCAAATATTCTTACCTAGAAAGTGTTCACCTTTTACTATTAAAAATAGCAAAGCTACAAAAAGAAAGGGAGAAAAGAAGGCAGAGAAAGAGGGAGGGGAAAATATTTCATTGACAAATTCATATATATTTAGATGTTTAGAATTTCATGTAAAAGTAAAAGTTGAGAAGAGGCTTTTTATATAAAATTATCACCCAGCTTTCTCCACCTAATTCTACAGGCCCTAAAATAGCTAATTAAAATCTAACTGTATTGCTTAGTTAATTCACTTGACAGTTAAACCTAGAGGATATTTTGGCAGTTAATTATATACATTGACAACTTTTATATGGTGGGTATAAATTTATAGTCATACAACTATAAAATCCTACCCCAGCAATGAAATTTTGTTCATACAAAGGCCCAGATTAATCTTAATCAGTAAGGGAGAAATGTAACTGAGCTCGTTTGATAAGTGATTATTTCCATAGTGCTTCAAAGAGCTTGTCATTCTTATAAATTATTTTTCTGCTGCAGTGCAATCCGCAAAAAGATGTATAAAGGAGCACACATTGGTGAATAATCTCCCCCTCCACACACACACACACATTTTAAAGTTAAATTTCTACTCACCTTCAGACTCTTAATAAATGACTATTCTGAGTCTAAGAACTTGCTTGGTTACAAATATGATAGAAATTCAAATTTCAAAACAATGATGGTCTAATTGGGAGACAAGACTGAAGATACAAACAAATCAGAGAAATAAGAACTGCTTTGTATGCCAAAGCCCATGGAACTTGGTGGGAAAGCACCACAAGCTCTTGGGCTTCAAGGTAGAAGGGGCTGTGGTGACAGCAGGACGAAGTGCTGGAGCGATTGCCACCTGGCATGGTGACAGTGGCCCTAACATTAGCTACTCAGGGATGGGACACCAAGCAAGCAATGTCTGCTCATGCAGAGCTGGCTTCACCAGGAACATGATGTCTGAGATGAATTTTAAAAGACAGAGCTTGTCAAGGAACAAAGGAGGGCAAAGTGATCAAGTCAAAGACAGAAAACATTTTCAAGTGCTGAGAAGTTTAGGCTTTACCTGTTAAGTTATCTAGCCCCTGAGAGATTTTCAATAGGAGAAGGACATGGTCAGAGCAGGGCCTTGGAAAGCCCCTCTGACTATGGAATTCAGGTGACGATTATATTACAGACAGGGAGGCGACCCTCAGAGGCGTCACACATGGCGGGACTTGAACTGCAGGAGTCTTGGTGGAGGGGAAGGTTCGGGGATCACCTGCCACTCCACAATCTAACCATAGAATGAAGAGTTCTTTTTTACTGGTATTGAACAATTATTTTTGGGAGGCAAGGTGAAATTAAGAGTGGTTACTCTCTTCAGAATTATAGAAGGTTAATTCCTGCTACCATCAACTTTGTGGGGTCTGTGGTCTCCAAGCCAAATTGGCAAATATTGATGGAGCAAGACTCTGTTCTGCCCTGGGAAGATTCCCTTTGCTACCATCCATGGGGATCGGAAGCTGCCTGCACCAGTAGGCGTCCTGCAATATGCAAAGCAGGCATTTATGTAGACAGTGTGGGAGAGAAGAAAAAAATGACTGTGTTCTATTACCCAGTGAGTTCCATCCATCCACCCCCACTGGTGAATTAAGTGTGAATAAATAAATACAACCAAGTTCACTGGCAACCTTTAGTGCCTTCCATTAATCAAAGTAATAAGGTATCTTTTCTAGGGTCTTCGTTGATGCTATAGAAAGAAAAATGGTGACATGGGGTCAGTGTAGCTCCAGCCCTATGACACTTTGTCAATACGATATTGGCAATACACTTATGGTGAAAAATAAGGGAATTATTTAGTTGTTAGGAGTTAGCAAATAGATTATTTATTAGGTTGCCTATCATCAATCAAGAACCCCAAACCAGTAAGATACCAGCTGCTGGAATAATTTTTCTGCACATGCCTGAAACAGTTTGCTCGGGCTCCTTCCCTTTCCTCTCTCCCTCCCTCTCTGCCTTTCTCCCTCTGTGTGTATGTGTTAGAAAATGTTATAATATTTAAGGTTGATGAATGTGGGAATTTATTAAGAGGAAATGAAAACTGATAGGTATTTAACATTTAATGTGAAATAATCTACTATAACATAAAAAACTCAAAATAATACCAACTCTTTTAATTGTCCAAGGCAATTAAACTGTCACTGTGATAATTAAAAAGATAGGTGGAAAGTAAGTTATTGACACTAGCTCTTTAAATAAAGTCAGCTAATTTTAAAACTAAATTGAACTTAAATTGAGTGATCGTTTCTTTTGTCCTTTTTTTTTTTCATGGCAGCATCAAAATCTGTTTTTCTCATTTTTTACAAATTAAAGTAACTGAATCAGCACGTATTAATAAAAATACAAGCCCTGGCTGGTGGCACAGTGGATAAGGCACTGGCCTGCAAACCCAAAGGTAAACCCAAAGGTCCCTGGTTTGATTTCCAGCCAGGGCACATAACCAGGTTGCAATCCAAGTCTCTAGCCAGGTCCATAGCTGGAGGCAGGTGAAAGGCAACCATACATTGATGTTCCTTTCCCTCTCTGCCTCTTTCCCTCCCCGTCTCTCTAAAATAAATAACTAAATAAATAAATACTTTTAAAAATGCATAGTATTAAAAATTTCTGCTAATAAAATCTTCACTTTGGCTAAAAGAAAAAAGATTATTTACTACAAGTGAGAAAATTGTAGGTTAACTATTAAGGAAATTGTACGTGTGTTCATTCACTTTACATCACATATCTATAAATTCTGGATGAATTCAAGTTAAAAATTTAAATCAGGCCGTGGCTGGTGGCACAATAGGTAAGGCGCCAGCCTGTGAATCCAGAGGTTGCTGGTTTGATCCCAGTCAGGACACATAACCAGGTTGAAAGCTAGGTCTCCAGCCAGGTCTGTAGCTGGAGGCAGGTGAAAGGCAACCATACGTTGATGTTTCTCACCATTTCTTCCTCCCTCCCTGCCCTTTTTTCTCTAAAAGGTAATGGATAAAATCTTTAAAAAAAAAAAAAAATGACTAATGGGTTTGGAACAGAATACATAAGGCAGCATGCACAGGAGGTAGAAAGAGCTATTTATAAACAGGAAGAAAAAGAAAATGTCTAGACTTGAAATTTCATAAACATATTATAATCTTCCATTCTCAGTCTGTCCTTGTCTGATTTAGGTATAAGTCTATATGCGTTATAAAGTTAGTTTCCTCTTTCTGTATTTTTCTAGAGAATTTGTTTAACATTGGTCTACTAGAATTCACTTGGTGTTTTCTTTATGGGAAGGTCTTAAAATACTGTTTGATTTATAATTAATGGACAATCCAAGCTTTTTGTTTCTTATTGAGTCAGTTTGGCTGACATAAAATTGTTCATAGTATATTTCTTAATTTTTAAATTTCACCTATATATATATTTGTTTCCCTTTTCTTCTTTATGTTACTCATTTCTATGTTATGTTCTTGATCAATGTTACCAAAATTTCCCCTATCTGAGTAGTTTTTTAAAAGAAGCAACTTTTGGTTCTTCTATCATATTTTTTTTTTTCAATTGGTTACTGTTTTGACCTTCATTATATCCTTCTCTATGTGTTTTCTTTAGTTTATTCTGTACATGCTTCTCAAAACTTTGAAGTTGGACACCACTTACTAACTTTAACCTTTTATTCTTTTGTAATGGAAATACTTGCATGTATAAAAATACCATTTTTGTGACTCCTATTGAAAGTTTAGATTGTATAATTTTCACAATTCATGTAATAGACATTTTTAAATGTAGCATTTTATTTTTGACCCAGGGGATGTCACCAACCTGGCCCCTTTGACCCTCTTGCAAATGTAGGCGTCTTCCCCTAACCTGTGTGATGGCTGGGGCAAAAGTAAAAATGGGATTTCTACATATTCATGTCTAAATGCTGAAAAATTACAACTTGGTCCTACAAACTGAAACATAAAATATGTTCCATCCCCTACTTTGAAAAATATACCTTCACACAACAAATTAGAGAATCATATATAAAACTATGGTTTTCATATGACTGAAATTGGGCAAAATACTAAAAACAACTGAGTAGATTATTATTACACCTGTCTGGGTATTCCTTTGATAGCTTGGTAAGGTTAGGCTGACAAATGAAGTAAGGACTTATGTAATTTCTAAGTTATTACATACTATCTTATAAACGTTTTTTCTTACCTTTATTTCAGAAAATCACATGTTATTCTGCAATCAAGATGTTTACATAATTTGTTTTCTATTAACATTAATATCCAAAAGATCAAAAACTAAATTGCGATTGCGTTCAAAGTATACATGTAAATATTTGCTTATCAAAATTCTATCCTTCCATTTATTTCAAGAAACTAAAACTTTCTAATTTAAATGTTTTAAAAATTATATTTTTATATAGTATAAAATTATTTGCAATTCTAGTGCTTAATATCTCTCTAGTTTCTAATGTAAAGAGTCCATAGTTACCACACTTCACATATGGTGTATTAACCTGCAGATCTGTGAATGTAAGAACAATATAAATTGTTTAAGTTGGAAAATTTTCTCTGCAGCCACATGCATATGTTGCAAATATTGTGCCAATTTGTGAGTGCCTCCAGGCTACAAATTGGATGCAAAGAGAAGGAAAAAAAAAAAAAAAAATGCTTGAGACTACTGAGCAATACTTTATTGTGTGATAACCCACATAGCATTTACTCTGAAGGGAAGGATTTAACATGTTGATTGATTTATCTTTTATCTAAAGGTTTCTACCACTCACATTGCCCCTACCTTCTGAAGCAATATTCATCTTCAAAAACTCATACCTCACCACATCGAGACTTTATTACCCTTTGTTTAGATGCTCATAAGTGTTTGTTTCACTGGGGCTTTAATGGAGTTGATCATGTGAGTGAGTATGTGGGTGCTGGGTTCATGCCTTTAATGCATGGGAGTATGTACTACATCATGTGTGTGTGTTTATGACATGAGAGGCTTCTGTAAAGCATGGGCTCACGGCAGGGTCCTCTCTTACCCTGGCCTAACAGTAGTACAGGTTAGTGTTCCCATCCCTGCTGGCCTCAGGCTAGATAGCCACGTGTGACAGGCAGAGTTGGGGTAGCCACCCCCTCAATGCTCCCATAGCTTTATCCAGCCCCACTTCACCCTTTTGTTACTTTTTCTACAAGAAATATAGGGATCTTCAACAATCTCTTCTACTTCTTGTAAAACTAGCAATATCTTCAAGAGTGTGTCCTTCCTAGCGTTTAATTCTAGAACCCATGCACTGTTCTACAGTCAAAGGGTTCCTCTGAAGACCTAGTTGGCCATACTTCCAGAAATAGAAGTCCTTTCCTATTCAATATATTGACATTTTTTATGTTGTTATATCCTCACATAGATTGCAAGCTCTTGAAGGGGTTGCATGTTATTTATGTTTAAATCCCCACCAGTGCCTAGCACTTTCTACATACTTAATAAATATTTATTAAAATAGCTCTGGCTGGTGTGGCTCAGTGGATTGGCACTGACCTGCAAACCCAAAGGTTGCTGGTTAGGTTCCCCAGCCAGAGCACATTACCAGGTTGCGAGCCGGGTCAGCAGCCAGGTCAGTAGCTGGAGGCAGGTGAAAGGCAACCACACATTGATGTGTCTCTCCCTTTCTTCCTCCCTCCCTGCCCTTCTCTCTGAAAATAATAAATAAAATCTTTTTTAAATAATAATAATAAAATAAAATGCCCAAGGAAGTCACCACAAAGGGACAGATTTAATTTTATAAAAATAAAATATTCTCTAAGTCAAAAAGATATCCTGATAGCCTTAGGAAAATGTCTGCAGCAAATGTTGCAGAGAGCTGTCAACTTTAGTGGGTACAGAGTTCACACAAATAGATGAGAGAAAAGCTACAATCATTATAGATAAATGGGCAAAGTATCTAAAAGACAATTCTGCAAAACTAACGCAATACTTTGAAACCAATTTGGCAGTCAAAGGCCTCAAAATATTTATTTTATTTAACCTAATAATTCCAGTGCTGAAGATCTCTCTGAGGGAATTATAAATTTTAGAGGAGAGGGTTCTATCTAATTCAAGCATAATAAAACCTTTCTTTTCCTATCTCATAAGATGCCCTTTGGCATTCTTGCTGGCAGCTAGACTGGAAGAAGTGGACCCAGAATTGAGATAGTCAGTCAACAAGATGACTACTAGAGTATCACAGAGCACTAGACATTTGCCTACCATTGAGCCCGCACTGCCCACTGGGTATGAGTGACGCTGCATCTCTGTAGCAGCCATCAACGCAAAAAGAGATTCTCAGATACCACACAGGTTGAAATGTAAAAAGCCTTTATTCTAAGCATATGCAAATGGAAAGTTCTACCCAACAATATTTAATGGTAACATTACAACCCAGAAATCGTTACTCCCGTAGAGTGTTGGCTCCAAGTGGCCTTGAGCCACTTGAAAATAGGGGGTTGAGGGGCTTCAGTTCCAGGAGAATGGCCATCAGTCTTATTAGCAAAAGGGTCAGAATATCTCAGTTTACCCAGCTAGCTATTTTATGGAACAAAAAGCTCTCTGTCCAGGTAGCCCCTCTTTGGTGATATTTAATACAAATGATTTTCCTTGGACCCATGGTGACATAGAACCTAGAAACTAACGGTGTATCTCTAGTTGTCTATCAAGAAGCACTTGCGGCCATGCTGCCACCTGCCATTAAGAGAGCTTTTTACCACCACTAGGGCCTCTTGTCGTTTCTCTGCAGAATGCACTCGCCTGGATCAGCCTATAATACACTAACATGATTTCAACTACCCAACAGGACCAAATACCAGAAGAGTAGGGCACTTGGAGCAGAAAAGAAAGGGAATGAAATAGCTGTCATTACCTCTCTAAACCTCAACAACAGCGAAAAAGCCCTCTTGCTGAAAAATCCAGATCCCCAGTTTCAGACAGTGTAATGGCAGCCAGCTTTGCGGAATAGAGGCAGAAACACTTGTCTGCTGATGAAACCTCGTGCCCCTTCCACTGAACAGATGGAGATGATCGCCCAGCATTACTCCCAGCCCAAGGTTTGGGCCCCTGACCTCATAGCCCATTTGATCCTCAAGCAGTGGTGAGTAGGCTCAATTTAGAATCTTACTGAAAATTAATAATGATGGTGGACTCCCCATTCAAGAATAATGTGCACATACACATGCTATTTTGTACATATTATCAGTGGAACAAAAGAAGAAAAAAAAAAAGAAGAAAACCCTGAAGCCTATCCAAGAAGTCTTTAATGGGTCAGCTAGTTCTCTCTACACTCAGCTCCCTCTTCCGTACCTGTGTCTGTCACAGGCCTCCTTGGGGTTCTACTCTGCAGAACGAGGAAGCAGCATTATAAGTGTTCCCCACACAGAGCTCCAGGAGGCCATGTGGACTTCACTTCAGGAGACCTGGGGCTAAACATTCCATATTATTACATCCATAAATGTCCATAATAAAGAATCATTCCTCTAGAAAGACCCTTCCCAGTCTGACTTCTCTTTCAATGGATTTACATGTAGATCTTGAACCATGTTGAAAAGCAGTTTTGTGCTCAGGAGAAACAAAACCACTTAGGGTAAGAAATTAAGAGCGAAATTACATAAGGCTTTTTAAAAATTTTAGTATTCAAACTGCATTTTTCAACTAAGAGTCATAAAATCATTTCCTTAGCCCGAAGTATCATTATCCTCATTTCACAGGTGGAAAACCGGGAATTACAGAGAGGTTAATGGCTGTGTCTAAAAGCACACAGCACGCCCTCATCAGAAGGAGCTGGAAATGCAGGTATAGTCAAGGGCTCATACTGTTCTGTGATAACCCAAACTTTGTGAACAAGTTTGGCTTGGCCCTAATTGGCATTCAATTTTAAAAAATGTCTTTCATTAAAAAATATAATTTGAAGAACTGGGTAATTGACTCACATTTGATTAAGGCAGAGTCTATTGGATTAACATGATTAATAGATTAAATTATAATCAAACAGAAAGCAGTACAAAAGGTGACAAAGTCATGGATCACATTAAGATTCTAAATTTTTCAAAGATGGATATGCTGCAGTTTTTTTTCATTAGTAATATTCATTTCACAGTGGATCTCACAGTGTTCAGCTATTGTTAGTGGTGTAATTAGAATGAAGTTTGCATTGAGGATTAAAAGAAATACTTGGGAAACCTTTTGATTTCACAGTAAGGAAAACCCTTACTGTCCTCTTTCTGATGTTCCCCAAATCATTTGTTTCTATGGTAATTTCTCAAACTGATAATGAAGTTGGCCACTCCAGTGGTTATCCTGCTCAGAACTAAATATAGTTAATGCCACATCAAGCTCTGAAGTCCCTTGCGGGAACTGTAATGTTCATCAGCCTGAACAGGGCTTTTCACAGTGTTTTCTATAAATGCAAAGTTGTAATCCCAATAGAAACTTAGTTAATTGATATGAAACTACTCCTGCATCAGCTATTTCAGACGGCGAAACCAGGAAGTATTTCAATAAAATGGAAAATAGAATGCTTGGGTATTTTACTTGTCAACTCAGTTTTAAATCCTTTGCCCAAGAAGTAGCATCTGCTGCAGCATCAGTGGAGGAGAATGTGTTGACATTCTTCTTGCTCCCATGACTTCCTCTGTTTCACTCTGACTGAGGGGTCTCTGCCTCTTTCCCAAACCTTCCATGTCTGCCTGAACTGAGAGGAGGGAGGACTTGGGGAAGGTTTTAACCATTCCTTAATCTTCATCAGTGTCCCAAAAGCCAACCCACACAACATGCAATGTAAAGAGAAAATTGGCTTCCTAAGCGAACTGTCTCCAATGTTGTCTCCTAGCCACACCCCACCCCTACTCGCTTTGGGACTTTCCCATGTAGAAAAGCTGGAAGCACCAGCAAAGTCCCTGTGGTTTCTATGTTGTTTCTTCCAGAAGCTTGTTCTGGGCAGACAGATGTCTAAGACCCTGGGATTTAAGGATGGCATTAGAACAATAAGTTTGCTTTCTTTGCCCATAATAATGACAGAATGTTGAAGGATGGATAGTATTTTCTGTTGCAAGGGTTTATGGAACAGATGATCTCATATACAACTTGGTAGTGTATCTATTGGAAAAGAGTTTGGTAGTATCTGTCAAATATTAACAAAACGCACATCCTCCCTGATCAAGCCATTCCATGTACACCTATGCACAATGATATGGATTCAAGGCTGTTCATTAGAGCGCTGTTTATCAAAATATTGGAAATAACCTAACTATTCATAAGTTGGAAAATGATTAAAGAAATCATGGCATAGCTATGTTGTGGAATACTTATAGATCCCTTTTTTAAAAAGTAACTCCAACCAAAATGTCAAGGAAAGGTTTCCATACCATATTTACATGAAAGAAGCAAGTGGTACAAATATATGTATTTATATGATAGGATCCATTTACATATTGTTAAACATTATACATGTGGTCTACATTTTTAAATGGATAGAAAAAGATAAGAATGGACAGATGCCCAACTTTTAAAGAACCACCTTGAGAGAAGAAATGAGCTTGGAGGTAAAGAGAGATGTGGAGATAAAGGAGAAATTTTACCTTCTACTCAATATACTTCAGTTATTTGTTCTAATAAGTATGTGGTACTTCTATCATGATCAAATAAAAGGGGGAATTATTGACATTTTCTCACAAGGCACTAGGTAGTTGACTGCAATAAAATGCAAATCCCATGTGATCCATTTAAGCAGGGCAAGCCTCTTAAATTCTATAACCTTTAGTTTCTCATTTGTAAAATGATGACAACAATACCTGCCTCATAGGCATTTATTGTAAAAGATCACTGGATGGGATGCTTATACAAACTCTGTTCACTGTTAAACATAAGGGACTATGAAATATTAAGCAAGAATTATTTCAAAGTTAAGAAGAGTTGACCAAGATAACCAATGGCTAGAACCAAATGACCCTTACTTTAGGAAATAACCAGCTAAATTATGATGGTTGTAGAATAATCAAAGAAATCAAAGCCATGTAGTTGGGCATGGGGCCTGCCCTGAAGGGAATGGATGCTTCAAGTTGTAATACTCCTTGGCAAACCTGGATTAGGTTTGCCTTGGGGCAGGAAGAGAGCAATAGAAAAAAATCCTCCTCTTTCTGGGGCTGGGAGTAGTTTGGAACCAATCCAAGGTGCCAAGAAACCTGAAAGGAGCTCCATTAGAAGGTTAGCTTCTACAAGACACATGCGGCTGGAAGTGAGCCCCACACAATACCCCAAAGCATATTTGAATTTTATGGTAGTCATAAGTGACTTTCTGTGTAAATTTCTTAATCTGCAACAGCTGAATCTTCAAATAAATTCTTATAAAAGTTGGATCCTGATCTAAATTATTTAATGGAGAAATACCAAAGGGCCTGGTAAGCTGTTCTATGTCTAAGATTCCTCTCCTGGAATGCAGATATTGGGAGAACTAAAGGCACCTGAATCTCCACCATCACCACCCATACACACACATACCTTGTTCATGGTTTGGGGCCCTTTATTAATGGCTGAATTCGAGAACGGACTTGCCATGTTAAGGGTAGGCTGATTGTCTCATCTCCTTCCATCTCAGGGGACCACTAGGAAGTTGTCTGGCTCAGATGCCTTCCACTCCTGATTTGATTCTCTGTGAAACTACTTGCATTGTCTCGATACTTATACTTACATTCTGTCTGTCAAGGCACATGCTATCTGATTGGACACAGGTATCCTTTTAAAGTTTCTTGCTTGTTGTTCATTGCCTCTAAGTACCTAAATCCAGGAACATTCCAACTCTGTGGAGCGTCTGGGCAGAGTGCAGATTGCTTCTCTGAGGGCCAGGCATTTAGAGACAGGTGTATTAACTTAAGTAGAAAATGCCTGGCAAGACTTATTTATGGAGGTGATAATGTTAAGATGTGGGGAAAATATAGGAAGAATGTTCTCCATATTTTTATTCTAGAGCCCAGAATCATGGATTGTATCACAGTCTCTTTATGATTATTTTCATAAGCTACCTTAAATCCTCTCTGGAACCATGGTTTTTTAAAAAGTGGGGTGCAGCCCTGGCTGGTAGCACAGTGGGTAAGGCGCCGGCCTGTGAACCCAACGGTCGCAGGTTCGATTCCCCAGCCAGGGCACATAACAAGGTTGCTAACCAGGTCTCCAGTCAGGTCTGTGGCTGGAGGCAGGTGAAAAGCAACCATACATTGATGTCTCTCTCCCTCTCTGCCTCTCTCCCTCTCTCCCTTCCCTTCTTTCTGAAAATAATGAAATAAAATCTTTAAAAAAAAAAAAAAGTGGGGTGCAAAGAAGCAAATACATGCATACATAAACAAATAATGTTTAATGGGTACTTATTATGTCGCAAGTAATGTGCTGAGTATTTTTCCCATAATAGCTTCCTTTAATCCTCACAGTCTATTCATCATAAATTCTATCCCCAGGTACGTGCAGCAGGAATGCATGAAATCATCGTTCATGTTGAGGAATTCACAATTTTTTTTTAAACAGTAACATATAGACCATTCAAAGAGGTAACTTCTCAGGACAGGAATAAATATTCCTAAATGCCAAATTCAAAAATATCACATTGACCGGAACATTACATTTCCATTGTTCCCTCAAGCAGTCAGTTCCATGGCCTAAGAGAAGTCAGGAGCTCCAATTGCTTCTCTCTGGGCAGGATTTGGCATCCAGTACTGAGCCCCTCGCTATCATCAAGCTCTCCTTAATGATGAGGGTAGAGAACTGTGAGGCCTGTTACGTGCTGAGGTAGAGGAAGAGGTGGGACAGGTCAGGAGAACATTCCTCATAAATGCAAGGATCTTCACAACCGAAGGAGAAACTCATTATAAGAAAGACATTTATTTCACAAAGGTGCTTATACTCATGTATGTGACCAGAGAATGGTCACCCTCATGTCTGCCCTGGAATACAGAAAAAAAGATATTTCCATTTATTAGATTTAGGTAGATTTTAGGGGACTGGGCAGGTTGGTTGGTGTTTTAAAGAAATGGAGCCAAAGCCCTGGCTGGTAGCACAGTGGATAAGGCGCCGACCTGCGAACCCAAAGGTCGCAGGTTTGATTCCCCAGCCAGGGCACATAACAAGGTTGCAAACCAGGTCTCCAGGCAGGTCTGTGGCTGGAGGCAGGTGAAAAGCAACCATACATTGGTGTTTCTCTCCCTCTCTGCCTCTCTCCCTTCCCTTCTTTCTAGAAATAATGAAATAAAATCTTAAAAAAAAAAAAAGAAAGAAAGAAAGAAAGAAAGGAAAAAAAAACGGAGCCAAGTGCAAACAAATTTATAACACTGCTGCTACCTTTGTGCCTCTAATTGAGTCACTCATGAGTCATCAGGCCCTAGGGTATAATGATTTGTCAGCATAAGACTCAGAGTGGACCAATTTAATACATGCTGCAGGGGTTAGAAGTTGTGTAGCTTTTGATCAGGTTGTGTTTGTATTTTTATTTTTTTTTAGGTCAGTAACATTTAGAGGTTGATAAAGATATCAATAATTGGTGAGAAATTAGATGGTTTGTAATTGGCAACAGCATAGATTATATCATTATTGGGACTTTATTCACTTAATGAAAAAGTTCTGAGGTTTTGGGGAAGAACACATTGATGTTGCTACCAGCCCACTCACAAATACCTGCCCCCTTCTCTCCCCCGCACGCCTGTGTGCTGGGCTGCTTACTGGGACCTCAGCTAATACAGTTGAGCTTTCTTCTACCTTCTTACCTGTTTCTTTCGCTGTTTTCATTTTCCTTGATGTTTCTTTAAATAATAATGGCTTTCTTCTATATGTTTGTTTCTGTAATGACAACTTTTTAATTTTCTAAAATTGTTTGAGCCTGGTTCTTTACCAATATCAATCGTTACAACATCTATCAATGTTTTCTTATAAACTTGTGAACCCTGACCAGTGTGACTTAGTTGGTTGAAGCATCATGGGTTCAACCCCCCAGTTAGGGCAAATGCCTGGATTGCAGGTTCAGTCTCTGGTCAGGGTACATCAGAGGCAACCAATCGATGTTTCTCACATCAGTGTGTTTCTCTCCATCTCTCCCCCCTCCCCCTTTCCCTCTGTCTAAAATCAATAATCATGTCTTCAATGAGGACTTTTTAAATACACTTATGAGATTTACCATAATTATTATTTTCTTTTTAGGGAGAGGAAAAAGGAGGTAGAAATAAAGGGAGAGAAACACCAATGTTGTGCAAGAGAAACACGGTTGCATTTCTCACAACAAGGGACAACACAGGCATGTGCCCTGACCAGAATCGAACCAGCAGCATTTCATTTTTCAGGATAACACCCAAATCACTGAGCTATACCAGACAGGGCTCTTTTCCTTCTTTCTTGATATGACCAGAGATTTTACCTTGACTTTGTTTATAAAGATTGTATTTATTTTTATTTTTAAAGAGAAGAGAAAGGAGACAGGGAGAGAAACATCAATTTGTGAGAGAAACATTGATCAGTTGTTTCTTGCAAGCCCACAACCGGGCCCGCGGCCCTGCAACCCAGTCATGTACCCTGACCAGGAATTGAACTGGCAATCTTTTGGTTTGCAGGATAATGCCCAGCCCACTGAGCCACACCAGTCAGGGCTGATCAGAGATTTTAGACCTAGATTCTTATTACTACTTTTACACTGTTATGCCCCTAAAGAATGCTTTTTAACATTTACATCGTCTCTGTCCATTCTATCATTTCTTCTATATTGCATCTTATCTATTCTTGAATTCTTTATTTTGATTAATTTATTTAATCAAAATAGTTTAACTTTTTAGAGAAAGATATGTTATTGGTAGGTTCAAAACACTTGCATTTCTGGTTATTTCTTTCTGAGATTTTTACAATGAAGATAAGGTTCTTGGGTCACAATCCTTTTCTTTCAACCCCTTGGGAGCTATTGCTCCATTTTCTTGTCAAACTTAGTGTTATAAAGAAATTTGTTTTAATTATAAATACTTACAGGAATTTTTTTCAAAAATGCAACAAAACCTATCCAGGAATGAGCTTCCTCACTAACTTGCCAACCTTTAATTGGCTCTTTTGCTCTGAATATTCAAGATTCTATTTTTGTTTGTTTTTTGTTTTGTTTTTTTACCCTCACCTGAAGACAATTTTTTTCATTGCTTTTAGAAAGAGAAAAAGGGAGAGACAGAAACAAGGATATGAAAGAAAAATGTCAATTGGTTGCCTCCTTCACACACCTGGACCAGGGATTGAACCCACAACCCCGGTATGTTGCCCCGACCAGATATTTAACTAGCAACCCTTTGGTTATGTGACACTCTAACCAACTGAGCCACACCTTCCAGGTCTGAATATTCAAGTTTTTATGAGCTCACGGAATGTCTTTTATTATGCTTTTGATTATTATTTCTCTTCTTTTTGCTCTGAGTTCTCATTGTAGAATTCCTAGTATATAAATTTTAAATTTTCAGTATCCCTTATCAAAACAAATCTCTTCTATTCTCATAAATCCCTAAGTCAGGGGAGAACACCAATAGCTACGAATTTCCTATGATAAATAGGCTGTGGTTTGTTCCCTCATTTTTATTTTTAATTTAGCACTTATATTTTTATCTTTATAACATCAGGCTTGAACTCCATTTTCTACAAGTGCAATATTGATGTCTTCTCTAGCTTTATGATTCAAACTCCTCTTGAATCATGATAAGAAAATTTATTTGAATTCTTCTACAGTTCTATCCTATGGCTTTGGTGAGAAGAGGTCATTTCATTGCTAAGATTTATCCCCTTCTCTTGAACTGTTCTGTCTTTTCAATGATTTTTCACAAGACATGTGCTGGTCTTCTTCTTTTACGAGTCAGATGGGTCTGAAATTGTTGAGATCTCTGTTCAAATGTTTTAGCCCAAATAAGTGGAGAAAGAAAATGTTAAAATTTGCTGTTGTTTTCTAATGTCTGGATGCCAATGGAAAGTGATGGACAAGCTCTAGCAGGGGTAGTTACAGCAAGGAACTTCACCTCTGTGCCTATGGGTTTTGTCTGCCTGTTAGTTATGGCAGCCAGAGTACTTCAGGCAGCACCCCAAGTCCAAGGTTACCCTCATAAAGCGTCAGTCCCAGCAGTGCTGTATATTGCTCAGCTTACCTAGTCACATCAGACATAATAATTGCAATGATAATAGCTAACATTTTTGAGTGCTTATAATGTGGCAGCCACTATTCTGACCTTGAGCGTAAACACTACAGAAAGATTCCCGTTATTTGTGGTTTACTTTTCTAGGATGTTTCCTAGAGAAATTACTACAATTGAGATTTGATCCTTTCACCTCCAGGTCCATCAATACTACCTAGACATATCATATAATTTGTCATCTACATTGAGACTCTTTTGAAAGCAAAACCAAGAGAGATCAATAATTACAAGACAAAGGTAAACTGGGACTGTCCAAGGTAAATTGGAATATATGGTTGCTGATATCATAGCATTCCCTTTCCTCAGTTCTTATTTCTCTAAGTTAGATTCAATGTGTATGCTCAAATTATCCTATTAACTAAGAGATTCACAACAAATTTTTAGTGACTGCCTAATAATCTATGTGTTTATCATTATTGAATCATTCTTTATTAATGGGTAATCAGGCTGCATCTAATTTTCATAGATTAAATATTATGCTGAAACTAACATCTTTATTTTTAAAATTACATCCTTAATTTAGATTTTTTTCTTTGGACTAAGTCTCAGAGTTAAAATTATGTAACAAGCTCTTCTTTCTCTTCTTCTATCTCCTTTTCCTTTCCCTTCTCCCTCCTTTTCCTTTTCGAAAAGCCATTATAGAAACTGGTTATTATATCTTACTAGTTCCCTCATTGATTAATGGATTAACTAAAATCTTTGACACATGCTCAGATTGTATTTAGATAGGAGTCATGACTTTACTTCTTTTTCATTGTCCTTTAACAGTTAGGAGGTCATCCACCAAAATAGCCTGACACATCCAGGTAAACTTCATTGTCAGAGAGGTATACCAATGGGAGGGCAAGGAGTGGGGGTGAGGAGATGGCTTGAGACCAGACACATCTTCTCTTGGCTTCCAGAATAAATCTCAAGCAGGAATAGAACTTGAACTTTTCTGTGGCTGTGTTTTGGTTGGGGATTTTTCCTCCTTTCTTTCTCTTCTTATTTTGCATTTGGCTTTTGTTTCTGGTTCACATATGAAGGATAAGTTATGGCTGCAGCACTAATAGTGGAATTTGGTTTTATGGTCTGATGATTTGGTAATACAGATAAATGAATTAATGGACCATAGAGCTCTATTCTTTATTGGGTGGGAGAATTAAGACTCTAGGTTGTTAGTCTTTTTTGTTTGTCTGTTTGTCTATTTTGAGCATGAATCAATTGAGAATTGCATGCTTATCAGGAGACTGAACAGTTCTATGATCTCTGAATCTGTGAGTTTTTTTGTTTCTGTTTTCCAATTAACCAGTGGATAAAAGTATAGGACTGAAGGTATACAGTCTATATAAATATGTGTGTCAAGTTGTCAAAGAGGGAGTTACTGAAAAAAACCCCACAACTTCATGTGTATCAGATTCAAATTGAAAGTATCAATTTATACTCATGGTTTACTGTGTAGCTATAAATACCTCTACATACCCCTTGATATAGATATTTAGATACATAGATATGGGTGTACATACTCATTTTCTGACTCTGCCTACTGAGAAGGCTTCGGAATCATGACTCCCACTGTCACCAGGCAATGAGCACATCTAGCTCCCAGATTTTGGTTTCTAAATGTCATTTTCCACTAGAAGGAACCAAACCTCCTTGGAGAAATGGAAGATCCCAGTGCCAGTGCAGGAAAAGTACTAGATGCACCTGAAACATCCTGTGCCAGAAAGAAAGCACTCAATGAATGGCGGAGAGTGGGGAGCATCTAAATAACACAAAATCCAACTTGAAGAAACTCCCACTGGAGAAACCTTGGGCAATTTTAGCAGTAACAGATTTAAACCCATTGAATGAAATAGAACTACATAAACTCATGCTAATCTAAATAAACCAACTGAATAAATAAAGAGAAAATTTGGTGTATACAGGATATTTATATCATTTCAAAGCAACTCTTTACCTAAAAAGTTGCTAATGACAATGGGAAAAAATAATAATTTTACAGTGGAGAAACCTCAATTGTGTGATCAAACTTCATATAACCAGTAATAAGACTAATTAAAATTGTGCCACATAATAGGATTCAATGAGAAGAACATACTATAACTTCTGTGATATTCTTGCCAAGTCATATAATCTGAATCAAATCTTAAGGTAATATCAGGCTAATCCAAACTAAGGTACCATCTACAAAACAACTGGTCTAACTATTTACATATATATAATGGAATGTTGCTTGGCTATAAAAAAAAATAATGATAAAATCTTACCATTTGCAACAGCATGGATGGACCTAGAAGATATTATGTTCAGTGAAATAAGTTTGCCAGAGAAAGACAAATACCATATGCTTTCACCCCTGGTATGCGGAATCTAAAAAACAACAACAAAAAACTGAACAAATTCAAAGAGAGAGAAGTGGTAGTTGCCAGGAGAGGAGGGTTGGGAGACTGGTTGGAAAAGGTGAATGGGTTAAGAAATTGGTAGTTACAGAATAGTTGTGGGGATATGAAGTACAGCATAGGGAATACATTCAATGATATTGTAATAACAGTAGAGTATTTATCAGGGTGATCACTTAATAAGTTATATAGTGTCCAATCACTGGGCTATATACCTGAAGCAAATACAATGGTGTATGTTCATTGAAAATGAAAAAATATATATTAAAATAAAAAGAATTGGTCTGTAATCTTCAAAAATGACATGACCATGAAAAGCAAGGGAAGAAGGAGGAAATGCTCCATATTGAAGACTAAAGAGCCATGACAACTAAAAGTGACATGTGATTCTGAACTCAATCTTTTCACTATAAACACATTATTAAGATAACTGATGAAACTTGAATAGAGTGTGAGGACAAGATGATAGTAATGTAGTAGCAATGGCAATTTCCTAATTTTGATGGCTGTATTTTTCTCATGTAAAAGAAAGTAGGAAATTCTCCCTAAAATATTCTGGAGTAACTTATATCAGTAACTTACTCTCAAATGATAAAAGTTCTTTGTACTCCAGTTGCAATTTTTGAAAGTTTGATATTGTTTCAATTTAAAAAAGAAAATTGACATGGTGCAAAGGTGTGAACATTTTAATGATGGTTGATACAAATTGCTAAATTATTTTCCAAAAGGGTTGGACCTTATAAATATGTAACTCCATTTTTTCTATTAAATTTGTGAGGAGATGGATGTAATACAACAACAATAAAATTTAAAAAAAAAAAATTTGTGTCAGGTAAGCCAGGAACCAGCTGCATTCAAAGACCTTATTTTTAGTCCAACCTGTCAGACTTTATAATAGAAGTGCTGCATTTCATGAACTCACTTATCTCAATGTGAGGGTAATCATTCATTGTATCATTAGCTGATAATGACTAGATGAGTTGATTGAGCTGTAAATGACTATGGTTAGAGATTGCAGCTTTAGCTGATTAGATAAATATGCCACATATTTCATTTTGATCATATCAATTTCACTATCATTTGACTGAAATGTCTTCCTTCAAACTAAAGTTCTCATCAAGGCATGGTAATTTTTCTGAAATATGACTGTGTGCATGATTTCTATCAGCCAAAACCAATAGTTACAGAAAAGGAAGGTTATTTTACATTTTAGCAATGCATGGCCATATGATTTTATGCAACTCCTGATATCTAAAGATGCTTTGCTAGAAAAGAATAATATCTTTATTACACTTGGAGTAGTGTGCACATGTGGTAGGGCAGTGAGACCAGTGCTTCTTTAATTGAATATCTTGCTTAGATTGAGAATTCTGCTGAAGAAGCTTAAGTCCTAAAGAATGTCCTAAAGTAAGTCCTAAAGAATGATTCCCATTGGCGCCTTGTACCAAGCATTATTCAGAGTCTGGGGGTAGATAGAAATGGGTAAAGGGGGAATAAAGGGTGATGAAAAGAGACTTGACCTGGGTGGTAAACACACAATACAATATGCAGAAGATGTGTTATAGAATTGTATACCTGAAACCTATATAATATTACTAACCAATGTCACCCCAATAAATGTAATTACAAATAAGTTAAAATTAAAAACCCTCCTTCCCAAACATGCTCCAAGCCTTTGCATCATTCTTATCTCTTGAACAGTTTCCTTCTATTCTTCATCTGGACAACTCCTCTTATTCATCCTTCAGGTTTTGGCTTAGCCTTGCTACCCTGGGAAACTTTTCTAATTCTCCATGTCTGGAGTAAGGATGTAGTCATCTGTACAGGTTAGGTTGTGCTGTAATAACAAACATGCCCCAAATCTCAGTGGCTTAAAGAAAAACAGATTTATTTAGCATGTATGCCAGGGTCCATAGAGGTTAACTGGGAGCTCTGCTCCATGTCATCCTCCCCCAGTGTCCAAGCCCAGTGGAACCTCCACCGTGTGGAGTACTTACTGCCAGTCACCATGAAGGAAAAGGGCTTTCCACCTGCACATGACTTATGTTATTTCCGCTCATATTTCATTAGCCAAATAAAGTCATGACTAACTTTAAAGATGTGAAGAAGTAAAATTCTACCTTGTGCCAAGGAGAAGACCAAGAATCTCAGTGAAAGCCACTAAGCAACCAACAGAGCTTGTCCGGCTTCTTCTCAGAGTCCTAGTAATTACCAAAAGTGCTGTACTTTTTACACTGCATTGCAACTGCTTGATTATAGTCAGGATTCCCTTTCTAGACTCCAAGCTTCTTAAGGACAGGCACTCAGCCTTACCTTTATATCAATACCTACTACAATGGGTAGCACATACACACATTGTATGAAAAAACTTGAATGAAGACTTTCTTCTTTATTTTTTAATGCACGCCTGTGTCTTTAAATTTGTAATTTCAAAAATAATTATAATTGAATGCTATTTATATCTATGTTCCTTAGGAAAGATATACATATAGCCTTGAGCTACATTTCTGACTTTGCTTTTGAATGCAAATATTTTAACAAGTATAACACACAAGCTTAAACTATCAATTATTCCTAGCAGCATATGTAAAATAATCTTGTTTATTTCAGGGATCATAAATTAGGTTGATGAAAAACCTCCACCTTTCAAATTACATCTCTGAGATTTTGTATTTGTCCTCACTTGCCTTGAAAATGCAAAAGTTAGAACTGTTTAGTATTTAGGAGCAAAAAGTAGTATTTATTTTCTAAACAAATCTTAGAAACTTATTTCTAAATTTCTGATTGCTAATCAAGGACAAGATTCCAAAGAATAAATATGCTGTGTAAGAATGACAAGTAAATGAAAAAGAGGAACTACCCACCATCAGTTTCTATGTTTATAATATTAGTTTTTCTATATATTTCAGGGCTGTAAAAGAGATCAGTTGAATTTCTGCCAAAACAAATTTGTTTAGGAAATAGCCCTCCATTTTCTCATCATATTTAACCAAAATGGTAAATTTTTTAAAACATCTAGCTATAACAAGTAGCTTAAATAAATTAAATGGCATTTTCCCAGTAAGCGGGTATGTATAAACATACCGTAAAATACTTTTAGAGAAAATACAATGTATAAGTTTGTAATAAAAATTACAGCCTACTGAAATGTCATATTTCATTAACTACAAATTTGTTTTCAGAGGAACCCTGACATCTTTTTAACTGCAAGTATTAGAATCAGCAATTATTTGATTTAATGTAAAAAAAATATGTTTTCCAATTTTAGCTTCTTTTTTCAGTTCATTTTTTTTACTCACCCAAGGATATATATTCATTGCTTTTTTTTTTTTAAGAAAGAGAATCATCAATGCAAAAAAGTAGCATTGATTGGTTACCTCCCATACACGCCCTGACTGGAAATCAAACTTTCATCTTTGTTTACCAAACAATGCTCCAACCAGCTGAACCACACTGGCCACAGCATCTTTTTTATTTTATAAGCTTTTTGTCAGGTTGGCCCTAAAGGAAATCTATAGAATTTTTTATGTTTTTTTATTACTGTAACACTTTAATTTGATTATTATACTTTTCTTAGATAGAGAAGAGCCTCAAATACTTTGGCCCCATCTAACTTGACTGTTTTCCTACTGTCATTCCGTTTCCTCCTTCTCCATCCATGCTCCAATAGTTACATTTTTAACATTTGTAATAATATTACCTGATATTTTGATAGATGTTTAGAATTAACCCAGTTTGTAATTTTAAAACATTTTCAAATCTTGAATAATTATAGTATAAATTTGCAGGTGACTCAGATAAACTTTTTAAGTACACTCAGCAAAGCATACCATTTGAAGAAAGCAATCTACATATGTGTCTTTTCTCTTCTCTTATGGCTGGAACGGTACAGATAATGCTATTATTCTATAATAGCTAGTAGTGCAATCATAAGTAAAATCACCCATAGTTTCATGTCAACTTGAGCTGGGTCAAATTTTTTTTTTTTTTTTAATTTATTTTTTAGCTGGGTCAAATTTTAACAAGGAAATTTTTGTGAATCCTTTCGTCAGCTGGCATTGAATCAGCTTCCCTCTGATTTGAACAAAGAAATTTATCTCTTTGAACAAGGGATTTCTCCTTTTCCTGATAACGGAAACCCAACTTGTTAACTTATGGACAGTGCCTGGATGCCTACCTAAGAGAAATATGAGTTCTAATGGACAAATACTTTTTTAAAAAATATTTTTCAAATACTTAATTTTTAAGGTTATATAGCCTTGTACTTTTACATTTAAAAAGAACAAGCCCTGGCTGGTAGCACAGTGGATAAGGCACTGGCCTGCGAACCCAAAGGTCACAGGTTCGATTCCCCAGCCAGGGCACATAACAATGTTGCAAACCAGGTCTCCAGTCAGGTCTGTGGCTGGAGGCAGGTGAAAAGCAACCATACATTGATGTCTCTCTCCCTCTCTGCCTATCTCCCTTCCCCTCTTTCTAAAAATAATGAAATAAAATCTTTTTTAAAAATAAATAAATAATATAATATAATATAATAAAATAAAAAGAACGAAATTTTTTAAAAGAAAGAAAATAAAACTTGTTAATGAAGAAAAAACACAACTATGGGACTTGCTTGATGATACTAAAAAGTAACCAAATTGGAGATCATTCTTGGAAACCTCTGATGTATAAAACATAATATTTGCTCTCCCTAAAAATATATAGTATGGTTTGAAATAGGTAAAATAGTGAAATAGATGAAGTTGATCTTGCTATTTCTATTGCTTTATTCAGTCTTCCAACAAATATTTGCTAAACACCTACTATATGCCTGGCCGTGTTTGTAGTTAGTATTGAAATGGTAGCAGAAACCAAGCCTAGAATATAATGGGAGAAGATATCCATGAATCAAATAACTGTGTGAAGGAATGCATAATGACAAACTTTGATAAGCACTCTGAAGGGTAGTGATTATTCTTTGAAAATGGGTAATACCAAAGGAACTTGATTTAGAGTGGGAGACAGGAGGGTGGGGATGACCCTTGCTCCTCAGGAGATCTGATGATAAAAAGGTATGGGGCCTTGGAAGTGTGCTCAGAGTGGTGGTCCTCATCACAAAGGGAATAGAGATCAGGTCACACTTTAAACATGTGATAAACATAATCAGATTCATGTGCTGAAAAAATTACTCTAATGTTTTATGGAGATTAATAAGAAACCAAAGTGTTATAGGGAGAATAGTGGGAAGACTGAAGAAGAGATAGTAGTGGCTTAGATTTAGTGTAGTAGCATTGACAAAAATAACAAGTGCACCAATTTGAGGGACATTTAGATTTCATTGAGAGGACCTGGTGATGCACTGGTTATAAAGGAAAAGGAAGTGAAAAGAGTCAAAGGTGAGTCTGAGGATTTTGGTTTAAACACCATATTGTTGGTTTTTATTGGAGGGGGTGTTTGTTTTTATAAGGTGAGCCTTTAAATTTGTTTAACTTACAGTTGACAGTTAATATTATATTATTCCCAGGTGTATAAGCATAGTCTTATACCCACCTGATACCACACATAGTTATTACAATATTATTGACTCTATTCCCTATACTGTACTTTACACTTCTATGACTATTTTGTAACTACTAATTAATGCCACTTAATCCATT
The DNA here is from genome assembly GCA_004026585.1 of Noctilio leporinus. Classification (NCBI taxonomy): domain Eukaryota; kingdom Metazoa; phylum Chordata; class Mammalia; order Chiroptera; family Noctilionidae; genus Noctilio; species Noctilio leporinus. The sequence continues at coordinate 19,975 of PVIW01006406.1, read as the reverse complement.
CACCATTTTTACGCAGCCTCCCAGCTTCCCTCTCATCTGGCAACCATCAGTTTGTTCTCTGTTTCCATGAAGCTGTTTTCGTTTTATTTGTTTATTTTGTTTTTTAGATTCTCCATGTAGGTAAAATCATGATATTTGTCTTTCTCTGACCTACTTCGCTTAACATAATACCCTGTTGACAACATAGTACCATGTTGTCACAGAAAATAAGATCTCATTGTTTATGGCCAACTAATATTCCATTGTATTTATGTACCACATCTTCTTTATCCATTTTGGATGCTGACACCGGTTACCTAGTTAGAACACAAGAGAATCTCATTTGAGTCAGGGTGTTGGGTGTGCTGAATTTGAGATGCCTTTGAGATAGGCAAGTATAGATATTTAATAGGTAACTATACAGGTCTGAAACTCAGAGAAGTCTGAACCAGAGATTTAAATTTGTAAGTTGCTAGTAATTAGAGCAATGAGCTGTATAAGGTCAGGTAAGGCAAAAAGAGCAGGACTAGGAGCAAACCTGGAGGAAATTCTCCCTGTGATGACTGGGTAGAGGTGAATCAGCCTGCATGGGACACTTCAAACAGGACAAGCAGAAGCTAGGAGAGAAAACAGGAAAGTGTAGTATGATTCTCAGAATGAAGGTAGAATGTTTTTAAGAAAGAGTGAATCAATAGTGCCAATTTCTACTGAGCAATCAAGATAATTGAAATTTTAACAACAGAGCAAGGGATGGAAGAGGTTTGAATGTGTTTAAATGTCAGGGGGGCGGAAAAGAAGAAGAAATATCAGCAGGAAGCAGCTGCCTCTGAGGGAGGAGCCACACACAAGACCAAGAAAGGCAACTTGCATTCTGGCTCTTTCCAACATCATCACAACGGTCTGATTGTTTTGTGTTATTGCACACAGTGTTAGAAAATTTCAAGCATCTGCCTACACTGCTACACAACACAGGATGGTTGGGAAGATTACAATAAGATAAAAGGTGAACAGAGGGTCTAAAGTATAAAATGGAATTAAAAGGTTAGTAATGGTTATTTCCCCTCCATCTGTGGTTCAGCCAAGAGGCCTCTTTCAAAATCAAGAGGTCTCTTCCACGCTGGCTGGTGGCACAATGGATAAGGTCACTGGGTGGATTCCCCAGCCAGGGCACATAACTAGGTCGCAAGGCAGGTCTCCAGCCAGGTCCGTGGCTGGAGGCAGGTGAAAGGCAACCATACATTGATGCTTCTCTCTCTCTCTCTGCCTCTCTCTAAAAATAATAAGTAAAATCTTTAAAAAAAAAAGAAGTCTCTTCCTTTGTGGCCCTGCTAAGTAGATGACACACCCAGCTTTCTTATCTGTGGCTGATGATGACCTACTGTGCTCCTGCTCCAGGATGTCAAGGAGGGGGCATCAGGTATAGGATAATACATTGAAAAAGGATCTCACAATCCCAGTGCATGTAGCATGGCTGACCAGCAAGCAGAGGTCATTGAGAGCAAGGACCTTTTGCTATAGCATACCTAAAATACATGTCTAGTAGGCAACTGCCTTTGTCACTCACCCAGAAAGCACCCATCAGTGAGTAATAGAAAAAATGTCAACTTTCTCCCTCTCCCCACTTTCCAAATTGAGACAGCCAAACTTGTAAGGTTTTCAGAGGGTTTTGTTTTATTTTTAAACCAAAGGAGTCATTTAGAAAAATAAGGCAAGAATGCCATCTTGGGGTTTCTGCTGACAGCACAGGCTACCTGAGCATCAGATAGGGATAAGAATATATTCCTAGAGGTTGTTCAATGTCACTACAGAGATGTACTCAGATCCTTAAGGGATTTTTCAGGTTATCTAAATTTAACTGTTAGGATTCTATAATAATTTAAAATTTGAAAGTCAGCCCTGGCTAGTGGCTCAGTGGATTAGTTGAGCACCAGCCTGCAATCTGAAAGGTTGCCTGTTCAATTCCTGGTCAGGGCACATGCCTGGGTTGCGGGCCAGGTCCCCAGTTGGGGGTGTATGAGAGGCAACCAATCTCACCTCGATGTTTCTCTCACTCTCTTTCTCCTTCCCTTCCCCCTCTCTAAAAGGAAATAAATAAAACTTTTAAAAAATAAAATAAAATGTAAAAGTCAGACTAATTCATGACATTTGGGTTTGGGCCTTTGCTTATTGGACTTGCAGCCAGATCATGCTCAGCTTTTGTCTGCCCTTATTTATTTGTGATGTTTGACCAGACGACTCAGAGTTTGGAAGCAGAATTTGGTAACTTCCTTTCCCACCCATTTTTTCTGCTTCCCTCAGGATATATTAAAAGAAAGTGGTAACAGAATTTTTCAGGTTTTTTTTTTGGGGGGGTGGGGGGGAGGCATAGAGTTTAAGGCTTAGAGAACCAGCTCCCAAAGTTTGACAGGTGTGACTAGAAAGTAAAATAATAAGATTCCTTGGTGGAAATGAGTTTGATTCCTTGATAGGACATCTTTGTAATCTTTTTTTTTTTTTTTTAAGATTTTATTTATTATTTTTAAAGAGAGGGGAAGGGAGAGAGGCAGAGAGGGAGAGAGATATCAATGTATGGTTGCCTTTCACCTGCCTCCAGCTACAGACCTGGCTGGAGATCCAGTTTGCAACCTGGTTATGTGCCCTGGCTGGGGGATCAAACCATCAACCTTTGGGTTCACAGGCCGATACCTTATCCACTAAGCTATCAACCAGGGCTTGTAATCTTTTACTTGCATAACTTTTCCCTCATAGTTTATTTATTTATTTATTTATTTAAGTGGAGTTTTCTTTATTAATTTAAGAATACTCTGTATTCTTCATCTTTCTACATCATTCTATAACTCACCCTAAGTTACTAAAGAGAAGTAAGTGTAGTTAAAGTTGCAAATAATTTGGAACTAAATTTCCTCTAATTTCTTCTTTATAAATTCTTCGTGTTTAAAGAGAAATCTTACTTTAACTAAGGTTGCCTATCGAATTACATGCATGAGAGACAAGGTAGGGTCATGAGAAATTTACAAGATGTAAACACTTGGTTTTCATTGTGTCCTAGTCTAGATATATGACTATCTCCACCCAACCTGATAGGTTTTTTTACAATTCCTTATCTATCTGGCATGGGCTACAGATCAATTAACAATTGTTGAATTCAAAGGTAAGATTTACACTTTGTTCCTCCTTTCTCTTCAAGCTTCAGGGTTCACTCATATTATTTCCCACAAGTTTGGAGCTAGTTTTGATGGTTGCACCTGTGAGAATGGCAATGAAGATGCTAAAGAAAGTTAGTCATCAATCAAGGCAAGTGCAATTACTTGTTTGTCTTTTCTATTGCAGAGAACATTAGGAGAGCTTTTTTTTTATTTTTAAGCAAATATGGGAGGGAGCCAGTATGTTAAGGTGGGGGAGTGGGAAGCTTCATGACTATCTTGATACATGTTCAAAGTCTCCCCTTAAATCCTCAGAGGTGGGTTGGACTGAGTTTTGAGTTTGGGCCCTGTAGGTAAGTAACTTGAACTTTCAGTGCTTCAGATTCCTCATCTGTAAAATAGGATTAATAATGGTGTCAGGCATCTGAAAAAGGCAAAACGAAGTAAGACAGTAAGACCAGGGGTTGCAAGGAAAGGGAGGGAGGAAGTGGAGCACAAAGGGTTTTTTGATACCATAACAACAGGTACAGTACATGATGCTCTGTTTGATATCATAACAACAGATACATGTCATTACAAACATGTCCAACCCCATAGATTATACAACACCAAGACGGAACCCTCATAAACTATGAGTCCATAAACTATGGACTTTGGGTGATAATGATGTGTCACTGTAGGTCCATCACTTGTAAGAAGTTTACCACTCTGGTAGAGAATATTGATAATGGGGGAGGCTGAGCATGCATGGGGGAAAGGGAAATTGCTATATCTCCTCAATTTTGCTGTGAACCTAAAACTTCTCTTTTAAAAAGTCAAATTTTTAAAACTTAGAGACTTTTTACCTTTTCAAATGTAAGCTCCTCAAAAGTAGGGATAATATTTTTGTATATTCTGTTGTATCTAGAACACTATGTATGCTCAATAAATACAATACTGATTATGGGGGCCAGTAGGTCCTCATAATGGAAAACATCTCAAAACAACAAAGATAGCTATTAAAAAGGTATGTGTATGTACATACACATATACAGGGTTGGGCAAAAGTAGCTTTCCAGTTGTTTGTATGGAAAATGATACAATAATTAATAATACAAGAATATTGATATTTTTAAAGTAATTCTTTAAACAAATGAATTAATGTAGGCATTTTGAAATAATGAAAACTATGTATTAATGTGATCTGAGAAGCTGACAGAAGGCAGTAATTACATGGTGAATTGTCTGGATGTGAAAGGGAAAAAAAAAAGTAAAAGTACACATTGGTGGTTATAGAATAGACAGGGGGATGTTAAGAAGAATAAAGGAAATGGAGAAGCCAAAGAACTTATATACATGACACATGGACATGAACTAAGGGGAGCATTGCTGGAGGAAAAGGGGTACTGGGTGGAGGGGAGCAAAGGGGGGTAGTAGCAAAATAAATAAATATATTTAAATAATAATAATAATAATACAAGAATAAACTGTGTTTCACATAAAAAAAATAATAATAACAATGGTGTCAGGGTTAAACAAGCTAATGAATGTAAAATGCCTGGCAAATGACTACCACTCTCCAAAGCTAGCAGCCACTGCTAGTAAATTGCAAAGGCCAAAAGGCCAGCCATTCCAGTTAGTTTCATGGGGCTCCTTTCCTTAGGCACCAACCATTCAAAAGTCCACACTGCCTTGGAGAGAGCTAGCCGTCTTCTCAACACGTATGTATATTACTCATGGTTGGGAAAAGAATGACCGAACATAAATATGTTTTTTTGAGATATAGTAATATCTCTATTAAGTAAGAACTGCTTTTTTATTTTTTTACAAGGTTGACTTGTAAAAAACAACATCAGATAAATGAACTCAAGAGCTAGAACTCTTTAGAGAAGTAGGAAATGTAGTTTAAAGCAACTTGAACAGTGTACTAACTATAAGATACAGAGAATAGACTGACTGACAGTTATAAGAGGGCGGGGGAGTGGGGAACTGGGTGAAAAAGAGGAAGGGATTGAGCAGTACAGATTGGCAGGCACAAAATACAGGGATGTAAAATACAGCAGGGTGAATATAGTTGATAATATTGTAATACCTATGTATTGAATGTAAGCGATAATTGAAAAATAAAGTGTGAATTTTTTAAAAGGGGGCCTACTGACTAAAAGGGAAATCAGTGAGAAAGAATTGAAGAAGTGAGTAGTCACTAATAGGTATGTGCCCAGGCAGAGACAAAGTCCCAGGGAAAACAAATTAGTTCAAGAAGAGTTCTTCAAACTTCCAAGACCTTCTCCCCATGCCCTCTCTTGGCTGATAACATTGCTTCCAATTTCAGTAAAAACAGAGACATACCCAGAGATAAACGCCCACCGATTCCCATCATAGCCACCAGCCTGCCGGCACCTGTGCCCACATCCGCTGACTTCCTTCCCATTACTATATGTAGTGGTTTAAAAATATATCCACAAAGTCTTTGACATTCAGAGAATTTTCAAAAAGTGGAACCTAAATCTTCTCCCCTTGACTAGGACTTAATGACTCACTTCTAAGAAACAGAATGTGGAGACACTGAGCCTATATGACTTATGAGACTAGATCATAAAATCTTTGAGGCCTCTCTACCTTGTTCTTTCTCGAATCACTTGTTCTGGGGGAAAACAGCCATGTTGTGAGTATATTCAAGCAGCCCTATGGAGAGGTTCATATAGTGAGGCCCTGAGGCTCTCTGACAACCAGCTAATATGAACTTGCCATTCATGGTAACAAGCCATCTTGGAAGCAAGTCTTCAGCCCCCCATCAAATCTTCAGAGAACTTAATGAATATCTTGATTACATTCTTATAAGAGACCTTAAACCAGAATCATCAAACTTAGACACTGTTAGATGCTTGACCGGTGGAAATTATGTGAGATAATAAATGTGGAATTTCTTATTGTCTTAAGCTACTTAATTCTGGGGAAATTAGTTACACAGCCATAGATAGCTAACACACTCTGGATGAATTGTCCATGCTTCCATTAGTCCAACTCCTGTTTTACATTTTATACCCCATCCTATCTCATCAAATCAAAAATATTGTCCAAGCAAAGTGCCCCCTTTCACTCCTGCATCACTAGTACTTTTCTCTTTAGTGGATCATTCCCACCAACATGCCAGCCTATACAGTATCTCCCACCTAAAAGCAAATAAACACATGCCTTTTGGTCTTACAACCTCTGGTTACAACCAATTTCTCTATTCCTCTTTAGAGCAAAATTCCTCAAAAGAGATTCTGTATTCTCCATTTTCTTTCTTTTTCATTCTCTGCTGAACCCCCTCAAGTCACTTCTTCCCCTCTACTCCATGGGAAAAGCTCTTCTTGGGGTCTTTGGTGATCTCAGCACTACAATTCAATGTTTGACCTCTCAACCACAGTAGACACCATCGAAATACTTGCTTCACTTTCTTCCTGGGCCACCCTAGTCTCAGTTCTCCATCTAGTTTTCTGATCACTCTCAGGTGTCTTTGCTGATTCTTATCTTCCTGACTGCTATGTGTCAGGGGGCTTCAGTCTTCAGTCCTGGGGTCCATTTTATTTCCCAAGAACTCTGCCATCATTATCCCCACTCCCTCTGGTAACTGCTTGGCTCTATATTGACTATGACCCCTGTTTAGTGTGTGGTTCAAGATTCAGGGAATACTCCACACCTGCTGTACCCAACTGGCAGCACTTAGTGCTATGCCTCCACCAATCCATACCATAGTATATCATTAATTCTTTAGTGAAACCAGTTATTTTGATATACTAAGACCAAAGTCACAGCATGTATGGGATTATTTTTGTTCCTCTTCAACTCATTGAGTAGTTGGTAGATCAACTGCCTTATAATAGGATTTCTGTGAGGGTGGGAGGGCTGGCCTGTGCACTGTGGGATATTTAGCAACATATCTGGCCTCTCCCCACTGGATGCCAGTAGTTACCACCACCCTAGCTGTGATCATCAAAATGTCTCCAGATAGTCAACTAATATTTGACAAAGGGGGAAGCAACATAAAATGGAGTAAAAACAGTCTCTTCAACAAATGGTATTGGACAGCAACATGCAAAAAAATAAAACTAGACCACCAACTTACACCATACACCAAAATAAACTCAAGATGGATAAAGGAGTTAAACATAAGCAGTGCCACCATAAAGGTCCTGGAGAAAAATATAGGCAGTAAACTTTTGGATATTCTATGCAGAAATATGTTTACTAATACTTCACCAAGGGTAAAGGAAATCAAAGAATGAATCAACAAATGGGACTATATCAAATTGAAAAGTTTCTGTTCAGCTCAAGAAAATATCAGCAAAATTCAAAGGGAACCAACTGTATGGGAAAACATAATTGCTAATGATACCTCAGACAAGGGTGTGATCTCCAAAATGTATAAAGAACTAATGTGACTCAACACCAGGGAGACAGACAGCCCAATTAAAAAATGGGCAAAGGAGATGAACAGACAACTCACTGAGGAAGATATACAAAGGGCCCAGAGGCATATGAAAGAATGCTCAACATCACTAGTCATCCGAGAGATGCAAATTAAAACCACAATAAGATACCACCTCACACCTGTCAGAATGGCAATCATCAACAAATCAACAAACAACAAGTGTTGGCGAGGATGTGGGGCAAAGGGTACCCTCATACACTGTTGGTGGGAATGTAGGCTGGTGCAGCCACTGTGGAAAATAGTATGGGGTTTCCTTAAAAAACTAAAAATGGAACTGCCTTTTGATCCAGCAATTCCACTATTTGGACTATACCCAAAGAATCCTGAAACACCAATTCATAAGAACCTATGTACACCTATGTTCATAGTGGCACTATTTACAATAGCCAAGTGCTGGAAACAGCCTAAGTGCCCATCAGTGGATGATTGGATCAAAAAAGTTTGGTACATTTACACAATGGAATACTATACAGCAGAAAGAAAGAAGGAACTTCTTCCCTTTCCAACAACATGATTGGAACTGGAGAGTATTATGCTTCATGAAATAAGCCAGTCAGTAAAGAATAAATACCATATGATCTCACCCATTACAGCACAATAATGAACAAAACTAACAACAAGGAAAACAGAACCAAATATATGAATACAGTGAATAGGCCTTCAGTGGTCAGGGGGAAAGGGGTTGGGGGGAGGGGGGGAGGCAGAGGCAAGAAAGGGGAGCAGCTTAGACAAGAACCTAGTATAAAGGAACCATGGACATGGACAACAGGTGGGATTGACTTTGGGGGGAATGGGTGGGTGGGGAGAGGGACAGAGGGGAGCAAAAAGGGGATGGATGTAATACAAGGACAATAAAATTTTTAAAAAGTCTCCAGATATTGCCAAGCATTTTTAAATGTGCCACTTAATATCCTGCTACATTTGTCCTCTTGAGTACAAAACCACCCCCCATTGGGACCCACCACCTTAGACATAAGTGGTATGTGTAGAAGCAGGTAGACAGGTTGAGGGATTCACTTGCTAGTCATTTAGGGAGAAAGGGAAAAACTAGCATAAACCCTTCCTAGGCTATGGTGAATTAGGGCCTGTAGTTTCCAGAGTTATACTGGGGGAGAGGGCACTGCTACAGAGAATAAGAAACTGATGTGTATACAAAAAGGCTGCCGGAAATGAGGCATAAAACTAAGGCAAAGGTAATAAGGCCCCACCCAGACCAGTAACACCCTATGCATATCAGTAGTAGCATTATTCTAGGACACTGCTGTTGAAATCACTGCTTTGCATTTCTCTAAAATGTTATGAGCACATTAAGGACAAGGGCCAGCCTCTAGCATAGTTCCTAGTGCCCAGCTGGTGTTCAGTAGGTTTTAATTGAAACGGGATGTGGTGCCACTCTTCCCTAGGATTTCTTTTCAGATCACCTGCCCTTCTTTTCACTCACAGTTCTGACTGCATGTGACCCTGCCCCTTAAACCTGACTTTTGCTTTCATTTGTACAGATTCTCTACAAAGACCTTTCACTTGACAGGGAACTAAGGATGCCTTAAATTAGCTAGACAAGGGAGGCTATTCATAGCCCTCGGAGGAACCTGGCTATTGTGACAGTGACTTTCCACTAGAGAAGATACCAGCAAACCCCACTGACCCCGCAACCCCCATCACCACCCATACCCCTCACCCTGTAGTTGACAGAGAAACCTGCTTACCGTACATTTTCCAAAGGACAGCTAGTGGAGGAAGGGGTGCTATTGCTGGAAGAGAAAGGGGCAGCTAATATGTTTCTCTCATACAACTTAAAAAAATTACAAAACACTAAGGACAGAAACAACAGTGGAGAGCATGTTGTCTAGACTTTCGTTCTGTAAAGAACAGCCTCCAATGCCCAGGGAAAAAGTGACTCATCTGGGGTCAAACAGAATTTTAGCAACACAGCTCTTCTGACCACAACTGTTGCTTCCTTGCTCCCAGTTCAGGGCTATCTCCACCTCCCTGTACTGTCCTGGTGGGCAAACCCAGAACTGTCACTAAAAGATGAGCTCAGCACCATGACAAGGCTCTGCTCCACCTCGGGCACCCCTGCCCCACCCCCCAAACTTGACTCCCAGCGCAGGGCTCTTTGCATCCTTGGACAGTTTCTACTCGCAACCGCATCAATTAAACCTTGGTCTCATTTATTATCTCAGGAAATGGTCTCAAGGTCACAGGGCTGGAAATTTAATTATGGTAGCAGTATATTAAGTGGCACATTTAAAGATGCTGAATTGTAGTAATTAATTTTTTGGATGGTAGTCTCGGGGGATCGGGTTTCTCCACACTGGGTGTTCAGCATCCATCATGGCCATTGAGCTTGGCAGCTGTCTTTTAGCTTTAAACTGCCTCGTTATTCATCTTTTATGAGTAGCCTTTAAAAACACTAGGCTCTGATATCTCCTTTTATTGTAATATATGTGTGTGGTGGGAACAGAGCCATACTTCACCTTTGCTATAAAACATGAACCAAGGGTGCCTGCCACTACCTGAGCTGGCCTCTAAATTGAGACAACAATTACCCTTCGCTGACATCTAGTGTCAAGGCATGAGATATAGCCAGAGCGCAGTATCCATCGGCCTGGAAAACTTACGCTTCCCCAGTGATAAAGCCTGTCTCACTCTCACAGCTCCAGCCTCAGCTGTAAGACAAGAAGCAGAGGGATGAACTTGGCACCGGCTATTGACTTTGCTGGGGTGCTAGGTTATTGAATGGGACACCCATCTGCCAAAGCCTTACAGAGCTTGTAATGTTTAATGAAGGGATAGTCATTAAATGTGTTTGGTTCAAATATCAGGCTCGATGAGCCTGGGTGGTACTTAATAGAGAGGTAGGAAAATATGAATTAAATTAGAGAGATTCATTAAAGAAATTGGCCTGGGGCCCAAAAATGACTGGTTGTCAGAAAGAGCCGCCAGCTGCTAGGAACTCATCCAGTAAGAAAAACTCAAAATAGTTTTATGTTTTAAATTCCAGAATGCCATTGTAAAATATGCTTAAGTGCTGGTCAGCCTATGCTTGTGGAGAAAGGGATATCCGTAAAATCAAATACTTTATAGAACAGAACATGGATGGAATGCTTGCAGTTAGAATTTTTCTCCCCCTCTGGAAAATTTGTGGCGTTTGCCTCCTACAATGGAAGAGCATGGTATTTGCATATTTCCAAAGGAGAGATCCCAATCCCTTCCCATTTCAGGTAAAGCCTGCCCTGTCCTCTATTCCAGGATTCTCAGTCTGGGTGCTATTGATATTTTGAATAATTCTTTGTTGGGAGGTGTCAGTCCTGTGCAGTGTAGAATGTCCAGCAGCATCTCTGGCCTCTACCCACTGAGTGCCAGTGGTCCTTCACCCCGTAAGTATGACAACTAAAAATGTCTCCAGACATTGCCAGCTATACCCTGGAAAGCAAAATTGCCCTGGTTAAGAACCACCAGTCTATTCTACTCTCAAGAAGCAGATTCAAAATGCAAAACCAATATACCTGAATGACTATCTGCTGGCTGGGGTATGGACTATTGGCCCAAAACACCTGAGTTGCCCATATGACTGGCCTGATGACCACTCATGCCTGATTTTGACTATAACTGTTTTCTGGTAGACCTTGGCCTGATAAACTCGAATGCAGCTTTGGCCATAGTCCTACATCTAGACCATGAGTATCATTTAATCTCCTGACCTTATTTTGATAGCATTCATCCTGTACAAGTCCCAGCACCAGTCTAAGTATTTGCACCTCAGTTAGTCAGATAATCAAACATACTTCCCGTGGGGGATTCCACAGGAAACAAGGCAATCGGAACCACTACCATCACAGGGTTTACATTCTAGTGGTAAGAGATGGCCAATAAGTACATTAATGAATAAGCTATATTCAGCTGATGATAAATGCAATAGAGAAAATTAAACAGGTAATTAGAGAGAGTGTGGAGGAGACAGTTGGCCATTTGGTCATGGAAGGCCTCGCAGAAGTGAAGTCAGCCTATACGTGAACAATGAGAAGGAGGTGGCCTTAAACACAGTGTTGTTTTCATTACAACAAACTATATTTTAAGAAGAACTTTAATAATTTTAGCATGTGCAGAATAAAGTTCATAAATCTTAAGTGTTTATATACTTGTGTAACCCCCACCCAGATTAAGATCTAAAACCTTTCCATCATTGCAGGTTTGTTCCTGACCCTTCCTTGCCATTTATAAAAGTGAAGGAGGCCACTACAGTCCCCAAGGGAACTATAGGAACCAGTTGTAATGGAACCCACATCATCAAGCCCCTCCACATAAATCCAGCCCAGCTGATTTTGTGGTGCCCAGAGGGGTGGAAAGACACACCACAAGTCACAGTCTCTGTGCTTTCATCTCTACTCCCTTCTTTCTTGTTTGCTGAACAAACATTCCTGCCCAAGAGAACAGTAGAAAAACACTGGGCTCTGTCAGTGCCCTGTTAATCAATGAGGCCATAACAAATCACGGGATGAAGCCTATGACATATCAATTACACTAAAAACTGAGGCCATCTACGGGAATTGGCAATCAGGCACAGGACCTTTGGGGTCACCTCCACCCAGCCCAATGAGCCTGGAGGCTCTGCTATTTCTTGGCCACCTAGGAAGCTACCGTGTAAGAAATGCTCCATGTGGGCAGTGTTCTGAGTGAAGGTCCCAAAGTCTAAATGGGCTGTTCCTGTTGTGTGCTTCTTCGAACCAGTCCTGGCTTTTCACAGAACTTAGTCATGATAAACAGAAATAACCCAGTCATTGGAAATTTGCTTCAACCTCTGTCATCAACTAATGAGAAACATGAGCAGCTGAGTTGACTTCATGATGTCTCAAGTTCTGCTGTATGTGTTGTTCCACCTCATGAAAGCACTGCTTTTTGAGCTCAAGAAAGGTGTAAATGTATGGGTGATTACACCTGCAAATGAGTTGGTATTTATTTTCATCCACACAGTAACATTGAATGTGTCCACTATTATTGGCGCTTCATCTCCTTCAAAGAGCTCACAATGAAGGAAAGAACACATTGAGCCAGAAGGGAGAGATCCACCTGGAGACATCCAACCAAAGCTGCCAGTAGTCTGCCAGGCTGTGAGTTTCCCAAAGACAAGGCTTGCATTGCATAGTTCTTTGAATCCATGAGGTAGCCCATGCCTGAGAGCTGGAGCAATCAGACCACTGAGGCTTGTCTGAGCCAGCCTTGTGCGGCCTACAGTGGAACTCCCTTAGCCCTTTCCCCTTTCCCACTGCCCCATCACTCCCTGACTCTGAAAATGGAGCAGAGCAAAAGAAGGACATAAATGGGAAGAGTCATGGAACTCAGTGGAGAGAACTAAAAGGCTAGCTAAATTCAGGACAATACACTGGAACTGGCTCTGTCAGAGCCACACACAGGATGAAGCAAGTGATCACAGGCAGTGCATGAGCCAATAATAGCTCTCATGTCTTCCAATTCCATGCTATTTCTTATTAATAGGAAGTGGCTTACTAAGAGGTCTTAGTTGTAAGCAACAGAGACTAATTTTGGCTGATAAAGGAGACACGCTTTTTAAAAAGATATTGCCAGACAAAAATCACCAGTGGATACTAAAATCAGAAGGTAAAATGTTTTTGAAGAACAGGATATTCACAGTCCATTACTAAAGCATAGATAAGTTACAAGATTACTTGCAAAAGGAAAAAAAACACATACTGGGTTGGCAAAAAAGTTAGTTTTTTGTTTGCTTTTCCTGTAAGATGGCTCTAGTACGCTTTTGTCTTTAACTTCATTCAAAACAATTTTGTTAGATTGTATTGTGACAGCTGTCATATCAGCCTGCATTAAAAAAAACTTGTCAAAATTGGTGAAGTTTTTGGTAGCATTTTAATATTGAAGGTGGAAGAAAAAAAGTGGCATTTTCAGCATATTATGCTTTATTATTTCAAGAAATGTAAAAATCACAACTGAAACACAAAAAAAGATTTGTGCAGAGCACAGAGAAGGTGCTGTGACTGATCTAATGTGTCAAAAGTGGCTTGCAAAGATTTATGCTGCAGATTTCTCAGTGGATGATGTGGCACTGTCTGGTAAACCAGTTGAAGTTGATAGTCAAGACATTAATCGATATCTACCAACATTATACCACTAGGTAAATAGCCAACATAC